>VZTU01019882.1:38710-55703 GCA_013400835.1 Zapornia atra | reverse complement strand
GATGTAACCCATCAGGGCCCATGCTTCTATACGTTAATTTCATATGATGTAAAATAATTGTAGCAAGAAAAAACTCTGCAAACTTAAACCCTTTGTCTGTTAATACATTTTCAAAGAGTTAAGAAAACACACCACTCTTGAGACATTCATTCATTCATCCATGTTTCCAGTCATTAGTGTAATTGCTTAAGCATGGCCTAGCAGATAAATTCCCACTTTAACTGAAAAAAAATGTAAATTTGTTGACTTCAGTTTACATTTCAGATTTTAATAGTCATGTTTTATATACTCTACTGAGACTTCTGTTGTGCAACAGAATATACTATGCAAACCATCCTCAGGAAAAAACCCCATATTATAGAGGTATAATTACTGTAAACTGAATTTTAAATAGCTTCCTATTCTCTTGGCATTCATTTCTTACAAACATGTGAAATATTCCTAATTATTTTCTGTAGATTTACAGAAAACACAAACGTTAACACAAAGGGGGTTTATTGGGTTTTTTTGTATGATAGTATATTAAAAAATAGTAAATATCCATTTTAAGAATCTGTTCTTTCTAATAACCCCATCTGAAAAATAAAAAAAAAGTTCTGAGATCTTTTTCAGAGTCATTTCTTCATGTAATTCTTGACGGAAAATTTGCCTGCAAAAACACTGCTGGATGAGGTACATAATTTTTTTAACTACAGCTACTTAACATGATTCCCTACTGACCCCCCTATAATCTTGAACATCAGTCGTGTTAGACAAAAGCTTAACTTAAAAAATAAAAGAAGTTTTATTTTCAGGGATTTGATCACATAACTCTTAGGCTAAATTTATATTTTGACAGAACAGATAAATCCAAATTCCTTTGAAATACAGAATTAAAGCATTTGAAACATCAGAGACAAAAAATGATAGTCATTATACATCCAAGAATATGCCTTATCAAGCCACAAACATAATCCATTCTTTTCATAACTGAGGAGGAGTGTAATAATCATTAAGTGTCTGGATTCTTATCTATGAACTTTCCAGCTGAAGAACAAATCGCAAGTGATATTTCAGGTGATCCATTGCATGAATGCAGGGGGCCTAATCATTTACCTGTATTTCTAAAAAGAAGTTCCTGGAGTGCCTTTCCAGCATGAAAAGCCTTTTAGAAAGCTACTTCTGCCTTTTAAAGTACAGTGACTTTACTGCAGTTCTGTGTCATTTCCTTCATCACTCAGTGTGGCTCTTTTGTTCTCTTTCTACTCCTCTCGCCCCTTATCCTGGATATTCTTGAAAGTCACTTGGTGAAATGACTTGCTAGAGGATATTGGAAAATGACTTTTTGGTGATTGCTTGGACAACCTGAAGCCTAAAATCTTACACATCGTTCTGTTTGTTCAGATGTGAATTTTTGTAGTGATGTGTTGTATCTGTTTTTGTGTTACAGAGGCACTTTGGTCACAGATCTACATGTACAAGAAAATTTAAAGTGGTGGCAACTTTCAAACTTCTTTTTTCCTCTTTGCGCTTCAGATGCACATCCAAACACTATGTAAAGTGTGATTTAAATTGAAAGACCTCAGCTGCACACAATATTTTGGCAATACATTCAAAGATTTCAGTATGCAATCTGGCTGCTTATGTGGACAATTAAATATGATGACCTCACCCCACTGGTAGTATGCAGGGATATGCAAATACAACAACTAAATGGACTTTGAAGATATCTTGGCTAATGTGAGAAACACAAGGCTAGACTTTGGCTCCCATACCTCTCAGAAAATGGCAGAAGTCCACACAGGCACCTACAAAACAACGCAAACCCTACATAAACCAGTTCAAGTCTCAGTAGGCCCACAGAAATTATTACTGATGTGAACGGTTCGTATTATTTGTCCAAGAAGATTCAGCTCTTTCGCTGTTTCTGCTGAGTATTTTTCCTGAAATTTTGAGCAATACTACATAAGGCTTTCACATTTGTTTGTGCCATTGTTACATACTGGTTAGGCTGCACATCGTAGCATGGAGGCCATGGAGGATGGGAAGAGGAAGTGGATAGCTTTCAGTGATCACTTCTCAGTGCTCTTTGCTGAGATCTCCAAAACAGTTTTATCAAGAAAGCTAAAATTGCTGTTACTAGTACACAACATCTGGTACTGATGAGAGAATTATCTGGATGGGACAGTTTTCTACTTGCTTAAAATCTAGCTTTTTACTATATTCTGCTAAAGTTAAATGAAGCAGGAAGAAAAAGCATATTTTTTTCAGAAAAGTGTAGCTCCCTTGTTGCAGATAGAGAAATGGCATTGCTGAAATTAGAGGGAATATTGTAGCCATGTGCCTCTAACACAGCAGACTACTAAGAAACCACAAGATTTATAGGGAGCTTACCCCAGGATGGAGGCTTGTAGACTTCCAGATTTGTTTCTCATGGTTTAGCTGTGACAGCAGTCTCTCAGACTGATCAGGTTTCTAAGGCTGATTTGGTTTGCTTTTGTGGTGCAACTACAGCTTTATGTAGGTAGCAAGGTAGCAGAACAAGGCAGTTTTTCTATGTAGTAGGAGGTATTTATGACTCCAACAGAGAGATTTTTGCCCCATATGCCAGTGGAGACCTTGAGCAGTGGAGGGACAGGATGCAGCGCAGAGAGCAGGTGTAGGATAAGAGGGAAAGGGGTGCAGGGTGGCACTGGAGACCCCAGGGCTATAAACACCTCACCCGTGGTCAGTTAAAGAAATCCAGGTCTGGAAGCTGGACAAATCTGGTTTTAGAGGTGGCAAAGAGAACAAAGGAATGCTATCTAATGCATGCAAAAGTCACCACCTACAATAGATTTGGATGTAATGTGAAGCTGCAAATCAATGGAGAAAAAGAAAGGTATAAAAATGTGTTAGTAAATATGTAAGAATGACCCCAGGTGAATCCTAGAACAAGGAAGAAGAAAGCACCAACATGAACATCCTATTCCTTCTAGGGAAGTACTCCAGGTGCGGACAGTCTGCTGCAGTCCCCACCTCCTCTCCCAAATGATGCCACTGCCCCAAAGGCCCAGATGAACAGCAGAAAGGTGAGATTAGCACTGCGAAAAGTGGCAGAAACTAGGAATTGAGTATATATCAATTTTAGCTACATTAATATTCTTTCCTTTCTGTAACAACTAGGTCTGAACTAAAAAAGCTTAGGCTTTTAAGGTCA
The DNA here is from genome assembly GCA_013400835.1 of Zapornia atra. Lineage (NCBI taxonomy): Eukaryota > Metazoa > Chordata > Aves > Gruiformes > Rallidae > Zapornia > Zapornia atra. The sequence continues at coordinate 52,525 of VZTU01019882.1, read as the reverse complement.
CATTTATTCTTACAATACATTTTAGCTTTATTTTCAGGAAAGACATGTTTTCTCTTTGCCCATAAATAATTTTGAGTGTAACAATAGGAAATATCATGATTTTTAAAATTATTATTTTATATGTAGTAATGGTGTAGTAAGTCACATGCAGAGAATTATTTTCACTAGCAAGGGCAATTAAAAAATATAATATCTGAAACCATAATTGCCATCTTGGTTTAAAAGCTTAGATATAATCAGTAGGCAGGTCAACTCTTTTAGCCTTTTGTTCTTCCCTATTGAGTGTGCCTACTTATTAAGGATTTCAGTGATGGTAATCCACACTGAATGCTGCTCTTTGCCTTCTTGACATTTATTCAAAATAAAACTTAATTGGGAGATGTTTTATTCCTACCATTTAAGTGTGGTGGGTTTTTTTGTTGTTTTTTCTTGTTTTGTTTTGTTTTAATACAAGTGAAGAGAAAGAGCTATGAACAGTCCCAGGGAACATGCAGATCTCAATAGCTGCAGGAGAAGATGAAGAGGCAGGATTGAATGGTAAATGGTAAAAGCAAGTGGAGAGAGGAAAACAATTCAAATTAAAAGAAGATATAAGGTTCAGGGCAAAAACCTGTTCTACATTTTTGTGTCACCTTCATTTCGTTAAAAGATGATGAAGATAAAGAAATTAAGGGCCAAAAAAAGCCCGCACTTAAGTATAGAAACTCCACAGAAGACAAGGGGGTTCTGCCATGGGTATTAGAGGGTACCAGTAGTACCTCCTACAGTTTTCATTCCTACTGTGAAAGCTTTTGTGGAATGAAAGAGAATGGGGCAGACTGTACAGAAAGTTTGAAAGAAAATAATCTACCCAGAGAAACCTGGTTTTTGAGATACCCAAACACAGGTGGTAACATACCAGGATACTGACTTCTTCTAGATATTGTATTTTATTCAGAAATGCATAGATCATTGACATACATTGTCCAGCTATCAAGTACCCCATGAGTTCAGGCAGAGGTTGAAAGAATAATCATGTTAAGTTGAACAACAGGCTCTTTTATCAGACTTAGAAACTAACAAACAAAACTCTCTGTACACTGTAGTACTAATTACCTCTGCCAAGTACTCACCTCCCTGTGGAAAGAACTGTGAGTAGATCTCTTTAAAGGTTTCTTCATTGACAACACCACTGGGGCATTCCTGAAAAAAGTGAAAGAGAAGAAATGAATACCATCTGATCCATCTGAGTCAAATTGTGCATTCATGACACCATACAGAACATGTATGTGATTCTGAATGTCTGATTTACATTTTCAACCAAATATTAATGCATTTTATTTCTATCACTTTGAATTATTTTCTTGGAGTTCCTACAGGCCAAAAAATTCTTCTGTGCCATGTATCTCAGCTTCAGTGTTGAGACCTGAGTCACAGATGTGAGCAGCCACTGCTTTGCTGCACTGCGTGGGGCTGTTGGTGTCTCTGTGGGCCATGGGTGGTTGCTCCTGCAGCCGCAAGCAACACCTGACCAAGCAGGAAGGTAAACTGCATTTGTAGTTTGGTAGTACTATTAGAACATGCAGTTATATTCTACCGGAAGACTTATATTCAGTGAATTCAAAAGGTTCTGCCTACACAGATTTTATTCAAACCTTGCATTCCTTCTATGTCTTTGCATCTTTTTTATAAACCGCAATACGTAAGAAAGAATAAGCAGAAAGTCTCAGAGCAGGGTGATTACAGAGAAAATGAAAGGAGAATTAAAAAGAGGATTAGAGCAGTGACTTTACAAAATGACTTATGTAAAGAAGGAAAGACAGAATGATACTGTATTGTTTACTAAGTCACGCATAAACATCAAAAGCCAGACAGCTGACTTCTAGTCCTGAGTTTGCTAGACTGAGCTGATGACTTTAGACAACGCACTTTTCTTTTTCCTTTAATTCCTTCTTTAACACAGAAGGTGAAGCTGGCAAGCTCTTTAAAAGGAAAGTATTTCTGAAACAAAGGTAAGTATGAAAAGACAAATTAAGCGTTAAGGTTCATACAGTTATTTTTGTCTATTGCTATGCTATTTGGACTGATGGCTCAAGCTTATGTGCTCATAGTCCAAACCTGGGGAAAGGAAATAGCTTTTAATGAAGATAAAGAACAGTGCAACATCTTTTACCAGTGCAAGAGCAGCTTTTCCTGTGAGACTGAATGATATTTCTATTAGAGCAAATATGGAACAATGAGATACCCATACTTCTGACAGCTTCTGCTAAGAAACACATAGTGTAGTCTTGCTAATTGAGAGATGAATGCACCGCCTGAAAAATGTATGTCAGATTTGTAGATCTAGGATTATTTTGATTTATTTTACTTACCCTCAGCCAAAATCATGTGCAAACACATAGTAAGAAACAATTCTTCATTCCTGATCACAGAGGTTGTCACTGATGGAGGGAGAGCTAGAGTTCAGGTGTCCATAAGATCAGACATATAATGGCTGCTGAGCCATGTTGCCTTTCAAACCAAAGCTTTTGGGGAATGTGGGGAACAGTGTAATGAATATAGCATCTCTACCCTTTGTCAGGTCTGTTAATTGAGGAGGCATCTCCCTGCCTGTCATGTATTCAGATGTGGGGGGATTCTAAAACATCTCTCTCAGCTTTACCAGCCTCCCCACAAGACTGTAGTCACACAGTCTGGCACCTCTGTGGCTCCCCAATAGATTTACTACATTGCTTATCCTTTTATCTGAAGCCTTTTGGAGTTATATAAATGCATGCAAAAGAGCAGGATTTTTACTTTATGTTTAAAGTACCATAAAGAAGTGTTCAGCTACACATCGATATACCAATATATTCCAATGTAGAAAATGTAACAAAGGTTTTTCATTAGTTCCTCTTCCAAGCATACATTGGTATATACTCAATGTCATTCCCAGACCTGCTCAAGGAAGAATAACGCAACCTTCTCCCTGAGATGGGTGGGAGCGTGAAAGGATAATGCAGTATTTTAGAATGTATAAAAAGAAGCCATGGTGTCCTTCTATTGTGCATGGAATTTCTTTTCAGACAAAAAGCTAGGCACATTTTGAGTGATGTAAAAAGAAAACCTATATATTGAATTCGTACAACTCAGAATTAATTTTTTTTAATTACTATTATTTTTCTCAGAAGCTTAATAAATAATGAATGAGAAAATGTGCATTTAAGTTCTTCTAACTTTGTGGCTGATTAATATGTAAAACATTTTTTCTATCTTTTCTTTGTATGAGAAAGACACTCAAAATATGTTAATTTTGCAGAGTGCTCTCCCCATGTTTTACAGGAAATGCCAGCAACTCCAACTGTGTCAGTCCTTAGTCTAAAACTGTGAAGAATAAGACTCCCATTTCCTGACTGCATTTCAATGTTATGATGTTAGAGTAGAACTGAAGGTATTCTGAAAAAAATTTGTTGGATTTACTCTTTGTTAGTTCAAAATAAGTTAGCTGCCAATTTTTAGAGAAATATGTGATCCACGTATGGCATTTAAGGGTAAATATAACTTTTTTCTATCACTTAATGAACTCCACTTTCACTATACTGTTTGAAAGAAACATTGCTTGAAAAGGCACCCTACTTTCACATAACTGAGTATTAGTAGAGCCAGCAATGGCCTCTTGACTTTGTCTAGGCTGACCCTGTGCATTTTCCTCAACTCTTTACCACAGCATTGTCAGTGACACCTTACATTTTCTGCCCTTGGAGATTTGTGGTAATGGTATTTTAAGGACATTTATTAAAAATCTATGATGATGGCCAATTATTCTTATTGGAAATATTTAGTGGAAAGTTTTCTTTCTTTACCTTGGATCTTTCCTCTGTGACTATACAAAACTGTAAACACCCCTGTTCTTAAATAATTTCAGTCTATATACATGTAGCCAACATCATTTACCTCCAAGACTGTTCTTGATTCATAAAACTGGCTTTATTGTGTTTATCAGAAGATTTCTCTAGTTTGATGAAAGAGATATAATATTTCAACTCTTAAGTATGCCCCATGGCTTTATGTCAAATTATTGCTGACTTCTTCCATTGTACCAACTGTAATTAAAAAAAAAAATCTTTCCAACCTTTCATTAAACTCTTATAAAAGTAAGGAAAATAATTAAGTAGTTCTTTTTCACTCCAGCTGTAAATGGTTTGCTTTGTTACAGAAAAATTTCTGTTTGATAGTTTTTTTTTAAATGGCATTAATTATGTATTATATTTTCCTTGCAGAGAATAAAAAGGAGGAAAAGTTCATCTTGAACTGTTTTTTCCTGAGTCCAGTCCTCTCTCCTTCAAAGAGAAAATAGGATAAACCAACAGAAAGAAGAGACAGAGAATAACAAATATCATTCTGCCTTTTGATGATCTCTCTTGCCTGCAGTTTTACTGCTGGGAAATTACACCTTCAGCACATGGTCTTATGAAACACTCCAAAACCTGTAAATTATTTACAAGCTTCATGCTAACCTGTCTTTTTTTTCACTGTTTCTGAGAATACTGCAATCGGTGGATTCATCTTTACTACCTAATCAACACCCTTTTTGGACAAGAGGCAAACGAAAAAAGACAATAAAGGAGAAATAGTGAAATATAGGAAAGAGATTGAAGGGGAAATAAATTAAAAGCTCGAACTTTTATCTGTATAACAAATTTCTACTGATGGATTAAGCTGTATTAGGAGCTTTGGCAATTTTAAGTATCTTTTAATTATGACCTTTTATATGACAGATTCTTCATCCCATGCTTTATCTGTTGTCAGTGTTCTGCTTCATTTTAGGTATATATTTATGTCCTTTATTTATGACTTAATTATCTCTGACTGACAACATTTTCTGTATTTGCACGTAAGTCTGTTGTGAGTGAAAATTTAAATTTTCCATAAACACAAAAGTTAATGGAGGAACACGTACATAATTTTGAAATAGTGTGCATATGCTGCATATACAATGCTAATTCTATCAAAAATGCAATAACATAAGCTTTACAGTGGTTTTCATAGACCAGTCCAGTTCCTAATTTTTCAGTATGAGAATTTAACAAATAGCCTTGATTTGATAACATAATTAGGCCAAATTAATAATGAAATCTGAGCTAATAGAAACTTCATGAAGCTCAACAAGAATTACAACATTCTGCATCTGGGAAGAAACCATCTCCTGCGCTAGTACCAGCTGTGAAGGGACAGGATGAAATGGTAGCACTGCCAAAAAGGACATAGGGTTACAATGGATGCCAAGTTGAGTGTAAGCCAACAAAGAATTCTCACTGTAAATAAGATGAAACACCTAATGTGCCAAGGCCAGCAGGCTAACAGAGTTACCGTCTCTTTCCACAGCAAGGAACACAGTCTTGAAGGCCTCCCAAGGATGTGTCAGAAGGCCATGAAAACTATGAGTCCACAGGGCTAACAAGAAGAGACTGAGAAAACTAGGCTTGTTGAGTCTAGGTCAGTGCTAATGCATGAGCTAGCAGCAGCCCACCTGAAGGGCAGCAATGGAGATAAAGGAACCAAAAAGAGGCAGACAGTTTATCAAAGTTCAGTGGCCGCAGCCTGAGGATTGTGACCTCACATTGGACACAATGAAAAACTCTTCCTGATACCCTGAATTGTAGTGATGCTTGAGACAGGAATCTTTCAGTGAAAATTTGTGCTACTGAAAAGCATTGAAAAGTTGCCTGTGTATATGGCAGAGCTTTCATAATGGATGAGATGAGAGGCTTTGTTTGATAGGCAGACCTCAATAATTTGCCATTATGAACAGGAACACACTGATCAGGACAGAAGGGTGATGGTTATAGACTTCAGAAAATAGGTTACAAAGCTTGCAGTTTTTAGCTTTTAAGGTTTATGAAAATTACCATTGAATTAGATGCACTCCTTACTTCCAAAGCCACATACCTAAGGTTGATTTAAATTTGCTACTTCTAATGAAAGTTCAGATGTATGTGATTGAAACACAGGCCTTCTTATGGCTTTGATATTTGCAGAAAACTGAGCCAACTGATAATTATATAATTTGCATGAGTTGCAGTACCAAATTAATTTCTTCCACTAAAAAATGCAATTAGTGGTTTTGGACTAAACATCCATATTTCTTAAAAAAACCCCCGTATGTATTTGGAGTTTAATCAGTGCATGTTGATCTATATTTAACATACATTGGTCTACCATGACCAGATGTCAGTGGCTAAGTAGTAAAATTACTCAGCAAAAATATCAGTAAACCATTGTTTTGTCAGATAGGAGCATTTTTTAGTGTGGCTATGTATTATATGTATTATATCGACAAAGTTTATACCTGAAATGTACAGTGTCTTTTTCTAAACTTATAGAAAATTTAACCACAAGAGAACTCAGATAATCTGAAAAATCACTTGATAATGTATTTAAGCACTATATAAATTATCTGGAACAAGACCAGTGATGCTCAGTTCACAGATTACTCATACCTTAATCCTCCTCCAAACGTGTCAAAAGTAGCACACATGAGAACATAAGGTACTATCAGTCCCTCTGAGAATGGAAAAGGTAGGGACTTTGGTGAAACCTAGAATTATAGAATCACAGAATCATTAATGTTGGAAAAGACCTCTTGTCTGTGAGAAGAGGCTGACCCCCAGCTCACCACGACCTCCTTTCAGGTACCTGTAGAGAGCAATAAGGTCTCCCCTGAGCCTCCTCTTCTCCAGGCAAAACAGTCCTAGTTCTCTCAGCCACTCTTCATATGACTTGTGTTCCAGACCCTTCACCAGGGTCTAACATAATTTCACTATGATTTGGAAGAAGCAGAATAACAGATAAATCTCACTCTGAAAGGGCCCCTTCGTACCCTGACACAAAGGTTGACACACTGATATCAATGCAATATTCACCCTGAAGACGTGCCAAAACAGGGTTGATCAGGTGTTGTACTGCAGCAGCTAAGCTATGCAGGTGTTTGTTGCATGGATATGACAGTAGATCCAAAAGGAACTAGCTTCATAAATCTCTGACCCTCAATAGCCTCTATATATTTTGCAGATTCACTTCAGACAATAGTCTTCTTGCTTCCCAGCGTTGCTGTTCAGGCAACAGCTCTGTAGCCATAGGCTGATTGCAGCCAGGAGGATAGGTAGTCACAAAAGCAGAAAGGTGGTGAAGAAACAGAAGTTCTCTCAAGCAAGCAGCATCACATTAAAAAATGTTTTGGGTTTGTTGAAATGAAGAATACGATTCCAAGTGCTGTTATGATTAAGCAGCTGGCTCATTAAGAATGCATGTATCTCCTGTTAAGATGGGATAATTGGCTAAGCAGGTGTGGTGAAGTTAGACTGCATGACATTAAAGTGGCAGAAGAAAAATCCAACTGGAAGTGAAATAAAAGACTAAGAGCAACAATGGCACGGAGATGAAAATGTCAGCATCAAGGTGTCTGAGGTTTTCCTCCCTACAGCTGCAGATCTGCAACCATTTGTTTCAAACACCTCCTTTGAGTGCCTGCAGTTCAGTGTAATATCCCAGTTTGCCTCCAACACAGGGTAGCCCAAGCTCTTTCTCCCAGATTTGCCTGTCCACTGGACTTCAGGAACTGTTCAGTTCTGATGAAGGATGGATCCTGTTCCAGACATTTCTGCACTCATTTCCCTCTGCTCTGTAGGGAGAGCTCTTCCCAGCACTTAATGACCTTCTCATTTCCTCTGGTGACAGACTTACTCCCCACTGTCTCTTTTCTCTTTACCCTTGCAATAGGGCAATAGAGCAACAAGCCCTATTTCACATAGTGTCCATTTCCTAGTCCTTGAAGAACTGGTCTATCAAACCCCCTCTGAATCACGACATCTCAAAATCCTTCACAGATAACAAGCAGGTTATCACAAAATTTTAACCCATTTGTCAGACATAACAGTACAAGATCAAACCAAGAAGACATCAGATAGATGCAAATTTCGGGTCAGATAGATCCCAGCTCACTTTTAAGAGGTAGCACATTCTCAGAAAAGCATGAAAGATACCTTTCCTAATATCCCTATGCATTCTCATTTAAGTGTCAAATCTTGCCTTGTGCTGTTTCTGTAGCGTAATCTACTCATCTGGACATTAAAGAAAAGTGTTCAAAGAGGCCAGAAGTAAGCATGTATGTTACTGATGAAAATGAGTTTTCTTTTGACTAGGCATTCTAATTAATGGCAAATAATTAATGGTAGTGGATAATGCCCTGATGTGGCCCTACACATGCAAAGTGTTAGGAGAAGTTTACACACTAGAATTGTCTAAAAAAATTTCAAAGCCTACAGATGAAGGAAGAAGAGAATCCAATGGCTGCTGCATCTTATTCCTCTAGGGCCAATGCAGGAATTGGCTTTTTACAGTTTTACTATGCCTTACAGCTTTGAAATTTAGCTAATATCCAGCTGACACAGTATAAAATGATTTAGTCATGTCTGCAGATCGCTGAAGGTACTTCAAGCAGAGCAGAAAACAAAACCACAAGGTAATATACTTCTAGTCTAAACTTGTTTATATTTTATTTATACTTAATAAAACTGTATATTTTGTAAGAGTGCTGCTCCTGGCTGCATGCTGAATTTTGTTAGGTTATGCAGTAAAAGCTTGTCTGCACACCCACAAAGGAGCACCAAGAGACAATGGCACATTAGGAGCATAACTAATGCCCTGCCCTGGCTGCTCCCAGGACATCGCAGGAGCCATCAGCCCATCAAAGGCCCAGCTCCCCACAAGACCAGAGGAGCACAGGGACGCAAATGTAAGCAGGAGCCCAAATCAAGGATGGGGAGGAAGTGGCATACTGTCCTGCCCCCTCCCAGGTCTGTCCCAGGATAGCCTCAGCCCTAGGCCCTGAAACCCAGCAAGATGAGCCAAAAGGAGTTTGCCATCTCAGGGCACAGGGCAGATTATGTGATGTGGGGGAAAAAGCATTTTGGCATTGCACAGGAATTATTATGGGATGTTTAGCAGGGAACCACAGGTAGGGAGAAGGAGGGATTTAGGTGATTTGGGGAGGAACAAGTGTGGGAAAACAGAGGGATAAAAAGTCCTGGTATATGATTAGCTGGGCAGTTTGCATGGTTGGCCATGCTCTGTTCCAAATTTACAAAATAATAAGAGAATAAGTATGTTTGTAAGTTAGTTTAAATAAACAAATAAATTTGTAATTTTGTGACTCATTTCTCCATTATAAACATAAATCTATCTTGTCCTTGATATATTAATCAGAAATAGATTTCATTGTCTACTTATTTTGAAATGAGTGCTAGTGTAATATAGCTTCATGTCCTCAACCTATTCTTAGAATACAGGGCTCACTTTTAATACTGATATTTTTCAGCAAAAGAGTAGAAAATGTATCAGAAGTTACCTTTGTGAAAAGGGCTGGGTGGCATTGCTGGAGTTCAGATCACATTATTGGCCAACACAGGAAAAACACCAAGAGCATGAGAAAAACCTGCAGCAGCTAATCAAAGTGAAATTATTTTAGAGGGACTTCAAAGTAGATGGTACAAACAACATGAGGTTTCTGATGGAAAGAATGTTTTGATGTCATTAAAGAAAAAGCAAAATGCAGTCTGAAAAATATCTTAAAAGATATGCTTGAAAGAGATGTGACACACTAGCCCATGAAGCAGCCTCAAAAAACTAATTCAGATAAACCCTGTCTCTTGAAATATTTGGAATGTAGTTGAACAAAGCACTAGAAATTAAGTCTGGGAAAACTAACCTGGGAATAGTTAGATAGTTCAAAAGATTTTTTTTTTCTCATTAACACAGGTTAAAAAAAAATCCCAAACATATTTAAGTTGCTTTGCTTTTTTGTTTCCCTTTTCTCTAAATACTTCTAGAAGAAGCAATAACAGAAGATGATGAGGGGACAGGAGAGCAGCTTTTCTTCCTCCCATAGTTAGATACCCCCTCAAGAGGGAAATGAATTCACAGAGATTGAACTTTAAGCAAAGTAGTGTCCATTAGGTGTTGGTAAAATTTCAAGGGGTTATTTCTCCTACAGATTAAAAGGGAAAAAAACCCATGTCTTTGTAATCTATTATAGATAGTCAATTCTCCGAGCAGCTCTTTGAACAGTCATCTTCTGGACAGCTATATTGTCAGAATTTGGGCTGCTGCTTTTTGACACCTCCTTTTGAAAGCAGATGAATGACAGAAGCATTTATTTTCCTTTGTATAGATTTATCATTCAACACCTCAACACATCAAATGGGAGCTTTGAGGAATTTTTTTTAACAAATCAGTGCATGTATGAGATAATTGCATTGACTACAGAAGAGATACCTACTATGCCTCTTTTGATCAGGAAATTATATTATTCCCCCACCTCTGTGTTTCTCTTGAGCTTTGCTGATTGCCTACTATAAAAGACAGTTTGTCAAAGGAATGGGAGGATGATTGACAGTATGGTGCCTTAAACTCCTCACAAAGGATAAGAGTTGGTTTTATTCTGCCTCTACACCTATCACTTTGGGGTCTGGCCAGGCCTATGATATAATGGAATAAGTCCAGACCATACCTGCCTTTCTTCTGAAAGAAGCTGTTAATTACCAAGTAATGTACAGAGATGGGAAGATGAGCAGAGGCAGGCTGCAGTGGAAGAGACAGGCAAAAGAAAGTTTTGAACCCATGTGTGTTGGATGCTTGGTCATCAGTAGAGTCAACCAAACAGGCTCAGAGGAAATCTGTTTGTTCTGGGGGTGATCTGTGCAGATGAAATTATAGATCTGAGACTTACGGGAAAATCCACATCACAACATCTCAAATCAAACATAAAACACACTCAGCATAGATAAGAATGTGTCATTTCCTTCTGCTAGGCAGGGGAGCCCGCTCCAGTTGAAAATCCTTTTACAAAAGTTCAGTGGCCAGTTTACCAGCTACTCATGGACAAGAGAATTGTATTTTTCTTCATGCCACTTACCCCGTAATAGAACATTAATTAATTATCTCAGAGAAGATAGTTCCTCAAACCACTCAGAAATGTGATTTTTTACTCAAACGAATTTTCACTTCCTTACTTAATTGAAATATTTTGCTAACTTTCCTAGCATTGTAAAATTATTCTCTGTATTTATTTTAATTAATGAATTATTAATACTGTACTGATAAACACAGAACTTCCAAGCTAATGTAGATCTGGGTATGCCAGAAAATACAGAAATTGACTCAATCAGGAATTTTCCCCCATTTGAGCATTATTCATGCTCCATAATTATGCTGTATCTATTTAAAGTAGAACACTTACAAAGTACAGGACAAAGTGTACTTAAAACACAGTTATAGAAGAGAGAATTTAATATAATTTTTTTGTTCTAAAAGAGCTTCCTTGAGTAAAATGAAGATTAATTAGTACATTAGTGAAACCTTTCCTACTTCTTCAGAGAACTGAAAGACCCAGTATATTAATATATAGACACATAAAGATACTCAGAAATTTTGAAAGTCCAAAATACAAGCTGATGTGGGTTTGGGTTTTTTTAATTATTTTTTTATTTATTACACTCCTTGAAATTAGACCTATGAAAAATGTAATTCTAAGGCCAGAATTAATGTTCTTTTCATCTGTGGGATATTATCCCCACTATATACTACAATACTTGTTACACTATGAATATAATAACCTCTAGATTAATGGATTCTCACTTATTTTCTCTACTGAATAACCTGTGTTCAATTCAATTATATTGAAAACCACTAGTGTTTTTCATTTCAATTATCACTTCTACTTTTTTTTTATCAGGAAAGAGAGACCTATTAATTTAACCTCCTTCTACTGAAACTGAATTAGTTCTCGGGTTAGGTTTTTTTCTGATAAGGTTCCTCACCTTGGCTTTCTCAGGACTAGGCTATTAAAAAAAAAGCTTCCACAGATTCTTTTCTTCATTGAAACAGTTCTTTTCTTACATTTAAAAAAAATAATTTATGTGCAGTCATATAGAAAAATGCCATAGCCAAACAATGATCAAAGATTAAATACATTGACCAAAGGTATGACTCAGGTCAGACTTATTTGATGACTTCAAGGGGGCTCAAATTTCTTCCTAAAACAGCTTGCTATTGTTTTCAGTCATTGCAGAATTCAACCGTTTAGATCAGAACATAAAATAACACACTCTAGTCTTGGCTACTTGAATATACTTTTGAGCCTTGGGAGCTAATAATGGAGGTGAAGAAATATTTTCTCTATTGTTTGTAGAAGCTCAATAGAATGAAAGAAACAGGGAGTAATACAAAAGGAAGTGGGTTCTTTTTTCCTGAAATGGTTAGGGATGGTTATCTCGGATAGTCTTTTATCCCAGTCCCCACTCTAAAGCCTTCCTATGTATGTGCCTATTTATGACTACAGGTGTAAAGCATAAGTGGCTTTTGATGGAGGACCTAAAATGCAGAAAACATCCCCAAATGGAGAGCTCCGATTACTGGGTCTAAAGGGATATCCTTCTATTTGATTTTTCCTCCCTGATCTAAAGTGCAGTGGTATTACTTCATCTACAGTCTCACAGAGGTAACACCTTGGGTTGTCACGTTACCATTTCTGACACAGAACCCGTAGACTTTTTTTATAACTCAGTGGCAACAGTCTGCACTTCTAGGAACGTAGTCTAGAAGTCAGAGGATTTGATAGCATCAGTCTCCATTGACATCCACTGATGATATACATGCAAGAACTCCTTTCAAGCTTTGTATCATCAGGTGGGTAAAACTTAAAGCTTTTTGTTTTTATTTAGCCACCTGCAGAAGGCTTGCAGTAATGCCTCCCAATGACACAGCAAAGATGTACAAGATTTTGAGCCTCTAACTGAAAGATGCTCTAACAAACAAAAGCCTCTTTCCACCCCGTATTTTCTGTGGCAGCTTCAGAGGAAAACAAGCCGAAATAAAGGAACTGGCTCACATCCAGCATGTGCAGCTTCACACAGTAAATAACAATCAACATTTTGGCTGCTTCCACGATGCAGTGGGCGAGGTGCCAGCAACGCTTTTAATCAGCACCGCTCTTTGTTTAGCAATGCCCACTAACTAGTGTAATTTTTAGTTTCCTATTATTAGCACTGGCAGTAAAACAACAGTAAACAACATGACTAAAGATTTGAACTTAAAAGTTACCCCCCAAAATCTGACACACCAAACGTTATGGATGAGTCCCTGGCATCTGAAAGGTGCTTAGCGCTTCTGCCGTTGCTTGTCACTACAGGAGGGTGTTTTACAATCCAGTCTTCACAAATAGGCAGGAGCTATAATTGAATTAAATGTAGCAGAACCCGTGCTTCAAATACGGAGTGGTGCAGCTTGCTGTAAACACTTTGGCAAAGACAAGGTGCTCAACCTCTTGGGAGAAGCTGTATTTAGGCAAGCACAATTTCTGTGACTTGCCTTTCACAAGTTCCTGTATGAGTGCTTTTGATCACATCCTTTCTGACTGAAAGCTCAGGTGAGAGCAGAAGAACATTTCTTTCCATGATCTATCTCAGCAATCCTGGCAGACTGGGGAAGTTCCACTCGACTGGAGGCTAGCAGGTGTTACACCCATATATAAAAAGGTTCAGAAGGAGGATCCGGGGAACTACAGACCTATCACTCTGAATTCAGTCCCAGAGAAGATCATGGAGAGAGTATCTTGGGAGCTATCATGCAGCACATGTGTGATGGCCAAGGGATCAGGCCTAGCCAACATGGGTTTACAAAAGGTAGATCCTGTCAAACTAACCTGATCGCTTCCTATGACAAGTTGACCCGCTTAATGGATGAGGGGAAGGCTGTGGATGTGGTCTACCTGGACTTCAGTAAAGCCTTTGACACGGTTTC
>VZTU01019882.1:6031-37908 GCA_013400835.1 Zapornia atra | reverse complement strand
TTAGAAAACAATTTTTTACTGAAAGAGTTGTTGGGGCCGGGAACAGGCTGGCCAGGGAGGTGGTTTAGTCACCTTCCCTGGATGTGTTTTAAAAAAGGGTAGATGAGGTACTTAGGGATATGGTTTAGCATAGAATAGGAACGGTTGGACTTCATGATCTTAAAGGTGTTTTCCAACCTTGTGATACTGTGAAATGCTGGTCACTCAGGTGCATTCCCTTAGACTCACCCAAGTGACACTTGAGCAGACATCACCAGTCCCTAATAGCAATATATAGGTCAATTCCCTACTTTAAAGACATAGAGGCCTTTATCTTGTTTTTTTCTTTCATGAGGGAGTTAGAATTTAGAAGTTCATTTGGTGCTTTGGTTTTCTCTAGAAGCTCCTTATAACCTTTAAAGATTCGCTGAGGAGGAAAGTGCACAAGCAATCTTCTGCTAACGGTTAGCAGACTGGCACCATCCTGTTTTCATAGCCATATCTGAAAATGAGAAAGCCTGAATTTTGTACAGGGTATTTATGAAGCAACCTCAGTGTGCCAGGAGTGAAAAAAGCCCTAAAATCTATCTAAAGTTATGACATTTTCTGGGCATTTCTCAGTGAACTGGATGTTGATACTAAGTATCGGCATCAAATCAAATTATAATTTTAATAATGAAGTAAGAACACTGTGAATTTTGCATTTCTTGGACACATGTATGCATGAAAGGCATAGCCTGAAAGTGTGCCTTAACTCACATTATTTCAGTATTTTTCAGAGGGATAGTTCTTTGTTTCTTTCTAAGACATGCAAACAGATCAATATTTGGTTAGCGCTAACTACAATGAAAAGCACTGAGGAATTTCAGATCTTACAGAATCCTGACAGCTTACAGAAATGGCAAATAGCAAAAAAGTCAATTGGGACTGGGATAGAAACTGAAAGTCAAACATTGTACTCATTATTTATATTTTATATAGTAATACATTTATCCTTTAACAAAGGTTTTTGCTTTCTCCACTAATAAAAATACTGTCTCTCAGGAGACGGGCCTCAGCATTGCAAACATACGAACAGAAGTGCTTACCTGCATAAATGTTTATAAAACCGAGCCTGAAGTTATCATAAATAGGACCTGATCCACCAAGTACAACGGTGAAAATCAGAAGCAATTGAGGCAATGATGTGTATGAGGCTGTGGTGAGAGAGAGATGCGCTCCATGGCAAGAAGTGCTTCTTCCATGTCCACACAGTGAGGGCAATGTCCCTCATCCTGGAGGCTTTCTGACATTCAATGTCTGTCCCAGGCTCCTCTCTCCATTTATCAAAACTTGACTGTCACATCTGTGTTTATCTAGTCTGCCAGCACACCACACTGACATCATCTCTATTCTGTTGCCCAAAGGCCTCCCCAGAGTATGGTCCATGATATAGTGAAGACAATTTGCGGATAAAGCTCTGCTATTTCTGGTGATTATCGAAGAGCAGAGTGGGCATTATAGCAATGCTTTGGGCCATAAATCTAAATGCCTTTGAGAAGAAGTTGTGAGCAGTTCCATAAGACGGGAAGATGTACCATTGCTACTTTAACGTGAGATACTGCTTCTAGAATTCAGTTAGAGACATGAGAAAAGCATCACAATGGAATTTGAAGTTTAGTCAGGAATATGGACTGAAAACTTATTTAGTGCAGCAAAATGTCTAAATAAACTACATAAATCTCCTTTAGACTGTTCCAAAGTTTTCCTTGTCTCATGTATTGGTAATCAATACATTGCTTTTGGCAGCATATCTAAAATTTGCAGCATAAATCAAATCACTGGAACTGAATATTGAGATAAATTGAAATAAATATTGATTGCTATTTGCTGGTATTTTTTTTTAAACATGAAGAGCAGAGAGAAAGAAAAACTAAGCAGAAAACATCTCCCAGTTAAAACAGATAACAAGAAAGGAAAAAGATAACTGGAGAATCAGACACATCTGAACAAGACTTATCTATCATACCCCATAACTTGGGCTCCATTACACGGACTGGTACTACATCTCCGTTCAGTGAGGCAGATGCTATATGACTTGATTTATTTATTTTCAACACTACGGGAAGTGCAGTAGATGTTTTGAAATCAGATACAGTGTTATTATTTGATCAAATTTGAGGTGTGGTAATGAGACAAATCTAGAGAACTATACTACTTAGAGATAAGAAACAAAAAGAAAAATTGATTTCTGTGCATAAGCTTCTAGCCTGTTCATGGGCTGTTGTCAAGACAGTAACATTAATAGAAAAGGGACTGCTTTCAGTCTTAGGATCCTAACTAGACCTAACTTCACTGGGAAATGGGGCAGAAAACTTCTCTGGGTTCCCTGAGATTTCCCAAAACTGCTACTCCTGGGAACTCTGAATGCAGAAAGCAATGACCAATGACCAAATAAGGAAAGGCTTCTTGTTTGCAGAGCAAGTCTGAAACCTTCAGTTTCAGGTCCTCTGTTGAAGAACTGAGAGCTCTGAGGAGGCCCAGAATGCTCTCTTATGAACTGAGGCAGTACCTTGATTGGGATGCATACTCTTTCATGCCTTATGCATATAGGAGGAAATAAAAATATATAAAAAATAAAATAATAATAATAATAATAAAATAATCTATGGAGTAGTTAAAATGTATGAACAAATTTTCTATTACTTTCTGGTGTCAAGTTGAATCTAATTTTGCATCTGCTTTCATATTAAAGTTCTCTTTCTCATCTCCCTCTGGAGGAAGGCAACAACTATTACCTGTTTTAAAACTCTTTTAATAGTAATGAGTCACCCATTGTACTGGATGACATAGAGGAACACTGAAAAAGAGCTTTTGCCCTAAAAACTTAGGAAAGAGGTGAGACTTGACTGTCCAGCTGGGCAATACAGAACTTGTATCTCCGCCCTATTCTTGATACTTCTTTTCATGAGACCACAGTGGAGATGGTTACAGTGTCAGAGATACATAAAATGGAGTGAGTAAATCACTGTTAGAAATACTACTTAGAGTACTGGAAATGTTTTTCAGGCATGAGGTTACTCTTACTTCCACTTGATGGATACAGAGCTTAGTCATGAAGAGGTAAATGATCTTGCTCAAATATACTGCCCACAGAACACACTTTTCACTTGTAACACTGAGGAATTCAGTGCTCATTTTTCTCTCCTGTAAGGATGAACTTTGCTAGCTCCAGCTCCTGGGAAAGTTTAGTTTCCCACAGCCACCAGCCCTCCTACTAGTGCTCCCCACTTTGTTCCCAGGGTGTGTTTGAGGAGGCTTTGATCAAAGGCTGAGAAGCAATCTTTCAGATAGCCGGGAACACTCTAAAAGGTTTTTGGCTGTCAGACCAGAGACATTAAATTAGGCAGTTGTCAATGCAGGCAGCAAAGCACTAGTGTAATGCTCTCTTGAAACCCAGAAGGCTTTTTAGTGTGATAGTTAGGGCTTTTAAAGGTGTGTGACAGTTAATAAGCCAGTCAGAGAGCCAAAAGGCTGGAGTCTTTAGACTTCTCATTTCATGCTGTGTTTACTGAATCATGCTGTCTTCTGAGTTACTTGGTCCTATTTCTTCTGTTATACTCACCGTATCTAAGGTCCTTTAAGTATACTTCACAATGGAATTGATTGGGTTGAATAAATTCCCTTACTTGAAAGTTAACATGAGGATCATTCACATAAACTGAGTGAAGAGCAGCTGTGAAAACGTCCGGCTGATCTAAAGAATATGCGCTCTGTTAGATACTAGATTTTAGACTTTTACTCAAAGGTAAATGTAGGTTGGCCCAAGACTTGCAATAAACTTCCATGACACTGAAAGGCTTCACCCTGATGTTCTCACACTTGTGATTTGCTGTTCTATTTAGAGATTTATCAGTGTTTATTTTTAGCACAGATGTAGATCTAAAGAAATTTTTAACTAGAAATTAATTCTGTTGAAACCAAGAGGAAGACTTTTGAGTTTCACTACTTTTTGACTAAACCTATGCATTGCTGATTTTGTGTGAATTGATCAGAAATTTAAACAAGAAAAAATATAAAGATCCAAAATTACTTGGAAATTCCTGGGATACAGAGGAGATCCCTAAGTCTAGCACAAATAAAATCTTGTCTCTACATTTCTTAAGTAATCAGGACCCAAATGGTTGAACTGCACAAGATAGAAATATGACCAGAAGATTAATTTATCCCCCCACTCTCATTTTGTAGGCTTAGGACACCCACCTGGAAATATGCATGTCCACTTTGTGCCTCTGAATTGCTGTGTAACAGGGAGATATTTAGTACAGGATTTAAGTAGGAATTATCATGTTTCATATAAACACTATTTCAAAGTAAGAAAAACAGCAGCAAGAAATGGAAGTAGAGGGATTTCTGAACATTATTTTCTCAATTGGTGAATTGGCTCACCAAAACATTTTATGCCAAGCAGTGTGTTCTAATGTGCAATATTTACAGCAGTTACAATTCCTATTTCACCTTGAGAAGTAAAGCAGACAGGTGGGAGAAAGGAGAATAAGAGGCTTCAACTCAGTACATTTAAAAATTACAACATCATAAAACTACATGCATTGCACCAAATCTTACATCTCTAATGTTAGTGATTACCAAGAAACAAAAATCCAACAATTTCATATAACTCAAGAGCTGAGCTTTGCGATGCTTAGTCCAAGTGCAGCAAGGAAATAGCTGCAATGAGGACAGTGAGGTCTAACCAAAGAAGATATTTTGCTGCTCATATTCTAGTACATAAACATTAATTTTGACGCAGATGAAAGCTCTTTGGTAGGAAAACAGTAGATGAGTTACACTTCGCAGCTGGCTGACAGCGCAGAAGGTATATACCATGCATCAAGTGTCAACCTGGCATGATTGATGGCTTGCCTGACCACAAGCCCCGCTGAGAGCACACCAGAGCACAGGACAGGCTGCTGCCAGTTTCAAAGAGGGGCAGACAAGCACACAGAGCAATTCACCAAAATATAATACTGACTTTTTTAGAATAAAGAACTCTAGAGGTATTTGGTGCTCTGCACTATTATTGATACAGGGTGCTTACAATCATGGCTTTTTATGTGGTGCTTTAATTAGCCACTTGACATCTACATTTTTCAGAGATAATTCAGAAGTAAGCGATCACTGTTATGAAGACAGCCCTTGGTATGCTGGATGACAGTTTTTCCCTAGTGAACACAATGCGAAGTATCTCCATGAACAGCAGTAAGTCATGAGATGAATAGAAGTGGAGGGAGTTCATTATTAACTTTCAAAAAGAAGATTTCAATCTCTGCATGACTAATTGAAATGAGTATCTCCACTGAACACACTGAAGTCTGTAAATCTGTGACGACTGACAACTATATGCTGAGTCTGTCAAACTGTACCCCCAAATTATTCTTACTCTCATATTTGAAAAGTTTCAAATTTCTTGACTAACTGCTGGAGAAAATATATAATGAATATAATCATTATTTATTGCTCAGTTTGTTAAAAGATTTTCACATAGTCTGGTTTGAAATATGGGAAATGCCCCTGGTAAGCCACTAGTTAATGATTGACAGTGCTTTGGAAACAAAATTCTGCCTTGTCAAGGGTTGGGTTTTTAAAAGGTTTTTTTCAGTCATCCAAAGTTGAGAAAACAATTCATATGAAACACAACTGGTAAATGGTGACTCAAATTTTAAATGGAGGTTTGAGCTGTGTGCATTATATATGTCTTCAGAAACTAGCTAGAAAACGATGATTTACAGAAATCAGGCTGTTGACAGCAGGCATGGTATTCACTTTCCAGGTTTACTTGCTTTACGGTTCATTATGCTCTTTTCTATTGTTGAGGTTATTCAGTTAACCTTAATAGCAAGTCACAGGAGTTTTCTAACATGGGGAGATGTTCATTTTCAGTTTGAATTATTACTATTTGACTAGTAAGACTGGGGGTTAGACTAGATGATCTTTAGAGGTCCATTCCAACCCCTAACAATCTGTGATTCAGAGTCTCTTTTTTTCTTTTTTTTTTCCATTTTATTTGCATTTCTCTGCTACAAATTTAACATGATTAAATTATATGCATGAGGCACAATCCATTCGTGTGTCATCACTGCATCTATTTGAAAAGACAAGTTGCTGGTGCTTCTTTGTATATGTGTCCACTTTGCTGCTGCTCATACACTGAGGAGAGGGGTCAGCACGTCTATAAAAACTTTCAGCACAACAGGCATGTGTTGTGCACTGTTACTCAGTAGAGCAACCCATCCCCTGTTGATACCCAGAGTCACAGGGATGTAGGTCTAAAGGTTTCAGTGATAGCCAGCAGAACTAGGTGGGAACCTATAAGTGACCTACATTTTTTCTTCCAGTTTCTTTTCTGTTTTGTCAGGAAGAAAGTCTGTGTCTGTAAAGATCCTGCTCTTGCTAAGATTACATTCTGTGTAACCCAAGGACTTCTACAGACACTCATCAGATCTTGAGAGAAAACAAACTGCACCAACTATTGGTGAAATGGAAACTTCCTTGATGTCCTAGGAGTCTGTGGGGGAGGGTGAAGCATATTTAAGCTTTAAGCTACCTCATCTGCAAGAACAAGCTTTGGAGGACTAATGTAAGGGGCAAAAGTATATTGAGGTTTTGAGGGGAATGGACTGCTGTGCATAATACAGAAGCATTAGTTTCAAATCATTAGCTAATCCTTTATATTAAATTAATTATTTAATGTGAATGTGGACACTTCAGACCACAAACTGATGGAACTGTTCATTGGAAGAGACCTCTAGAGGCCATCTAGCCCAATTTACCAATTTATAGCTGGGAATGTAGGAACCCGCACGACATGAACCATATGTTTTTACTTCCTACACATTAGATTGAAAATACAATTAATTAGACAGAAAAAAAAGGGAACGTTATTTTCCAGAAAAGGACACTGAGAATATTTGTATTTTATCATGCAAAACTCAAATCAATGAATGAGCTTTGTAACCTATAAAGCAAGCTTTCATTAAACTTTCTGAGACTGACAAATGCAACATATGGTAATACAATGCTTCCATCAAACCATTACTGAAATAGAAAAATCTTTGAATGCATTAGCATATTTTGAGTTACGCACAAATGTATTGTTACATGGATAGGTAGTGTGATGGAGGAACCCATCTTTGACCTGTAACATTATCAGAGTTATTATCTACCATTGTTTGCCTCATTTACTAACAGCAATAGGGAAAAAATCAGTGTCTTAGAAATTTTGTTTTCTCAACAAATGTCACAAGTATGGTGCTGCCTATTTAAAGCTACAGGGACATTTTTATGCCTCTGTAACTTCAATTTACACTTTCTCTGATATACAGCTGGGTAAGGCAAATGTTCATCAAAAATCCCACCACTTTTCCAGGGCAGTCTGTCAGCTTCCCAACACAAAGTTCTACAGAATTTTTGATGAGAATAATCAACAAAAATTAAAAGATCATTAACATTTAAGTTTAGCACAGGAGCATCCTTTGTGCAGCAAAAACACTATTTTTACATATTTTAAAAATGGAAATGTGCCATAGCTCAGGGACATTTCTAAACTGTGAGAGACCTATCAATGGACAAAAGAGAAAGAAAGACCACATGTTGAGTGCATGCTTGATAGTCTGCGCAATTTATTGTGAAGTACCACTTGTACTAGGCCTGCCACAGAGCCATTGGTTTGAAAGGTTAATGACTGCAGCAATCACAATTTCAATTTACAAGAAATGGGATGACAGGAAGCCAAATACAAAATGGAGAGGTCCCACCGTGATGGCAGCTGAGCAACAATTCATCAACATGAGTGCAGGAGTACTGTAAAACCAGAGTGCTGGGGACAACTCTTTGAGCCTGGGGAGGGCTTAAGATTTCCGTTAAACTCGTTTTTCAAGGGTAGCAGAGAAGCTTTGAAATGGCTAAATTACTGAATAGAGGCATAAATTCTCCCTTGGTGCTTTTTCTTATAATAGTTTTTAGGTCATCTGAAGGTGCTTATCCCACTTTCTTATGCTTTCTCTAGTGTATCTCCTCTTGTTTTTGAAATGTTGACCTTGACAACTACCAAAACAGCCAGTATCACGATAGGCACTTAAATACTCTCTGTCCTTTCCTGCAGTTATCCTTTGCCTCTTGTTTTCTAAAGGTTCAGCTACATTACAGTGTCATTGGAGACTCTCTAAAGCTTTCAGTCATGTAGATATACACGTTTTGCTGAGACCCTATGCTCCTTCTGCTTGAATAACTTTTTGCTGGATTTGGCATGTACTTGGCCTACACTGGAAAATCAAATAAATGAAATTATCTTTAAAGATTTATGGTGTTAGTTTTGTATAGGTAAAAACTACATAATAAAGCAAACTTTGTAAATACTGCCTACAATACAGGAATATAGGAATACTTGCTACTTTCTCATCTCAAGCCAGGCAGAAATATACATAAGTAATTTGAAGCCATGAATAATAAATAACTGGGCATAAGCTGTGATAAGTTCTGGTCTTCCCTGTCTCAGAAGAGACATCTGAGAACTAGACAGGATTCAGGGAAATCAGCAAGCTGGAGTGGGTTACATATAGAGATTATATAGACATAAACTTTTCATTTAGAAAAAGAAGGGGCTAAGTAGGAAATGTTTTGGAATGTCTTCAAGAACTCATGGTACTCAGTTTCTCATAGCAGAAATACTATCGCTATTTTATTAAAATAAAAGGCAGCAGGTTTGTCATAGAAATGAATTCTTTTTTACAGAAGGCATAACTAAGGTATGAAGTTAATTTCCCACAGGGTGCTGTGGATGTCAAAATACCCTGATAGGTTGAAAAAGTAATTATCAATGTTTATGAAAGATAATTTGATTAAAATATGTAAAATATGAAGATGCAGTTATAATTTTCAGCACATTAATTATTTCAGTAGGAGAGTGCCAGGTGACAGAACAGTATGCTAGGGGAATTATGCTAAATTTTGCTCTTTCCTTTTTCTGGACACTCTGGAAACCAAGATACCGAGGTAGAAGGACTGAGTAGTGCTTTGCTTCTGTTTCATTGATTAGTATTATTTTTCTTTACCACATCTGCGACCTATTTTCTTTTGCCATGCTTGCAAAAAGACAGAGCAAAAAACTAGAAAGGCTGTTGAAAATATACGGAAAAGAACACACACGTTATTTTATGGCCCACCTAAAGTGTTAGGTATTACATAGAGATCCCTAAGTTCTGCAGAAAGAAATGCTAGTTTTGAACTTATACTTGGTATCACTATAGTAGGTATGGAGGCTTTTCCATTCTAAAGCTTTAAGCTTTGTGTTCATTAAGATTATTAATATTTGCACTATTACAGGTACTTTATCCTCATGTATTATTACAGTTTAACCATTTAAAATCTCCACACCCCACACCCCCCTTCATTTTATGCTCTATATAAGGATAGATTTGCTGTGATACAAATATGGACCAGCAAAATATATATATATAAAAGAAATAATTCAGTTGAATTAACCAGACCACATGTAATAACTATGCCAGCAAATACTTGCTACATTGCCTTTAGTACTCTAGTCTGCATTACAGCTCTCTTGAACTCCTGCCAGCACACAGAGGCATGCTGATTCTACTGTGCTGTGGAATGCTGTAAATGTAGTATAACAGGAGCATAATGTCAGCAGTGCTCCTAAATTCATGTCTTAACTGATCTTCCTTATACAGTTAAATTGGTGAAGAGATAGTAAAACAGGCAAACATCAGATGAAAAATATAAAGCACAGAGGTAGGATCTGTAAAAGTTTTGCCAGTGTCATGTTAAAGATGTTTGCCCATGTGTCATTAAATCTTTTTAGTGGAGTTTCCTTCCTGAGGAAATGATTAAACGGAGTTATCACAGAATCACAGAAGGGCAGAGGTTGGAAGAGAGGTCATCTGATCCCACACCCCTGCTCAAGCAAGGCCACCTAGAACAGGGTGTCCAGTGCCAGGTCCTGATGGCTTGTCAATATCTCTAAGGAGGGAGACTCCACAGCCTCCCTGGGCAACCAGCCACTGCTCGGTCACCCTCTGAAACAGTAAAAACTTAAACAGTATTTCCTGATGCCGAGAAGGAATCTCCTGTGTTTCAGTTTGCACCTATTGCCTCTTGTCCTGTTACTGGCCACCACTGAAAAGAGCCTGGCTCCACCTTCTCTGGACTCTCCCTCCAGTTTTTTATATACATGATAACATACACATTGATGAGATTCTCCCTAAGCCTTCTCTTCTCTAGGCTGATCAGTTCTGTCTCTCTCAGCTTTTTCTCACAGGCGAGATGCTCCAGTCCCTTAGCCATCTTTGTGACCCTTCATTGGACTCTCTCCAATATGTCCGCGTAGGGAACACAGAACTGAACAGAGTAGTCCTGGTGTGGCCTCACCAGTGCTGAGTGAAGGGAAAGAAACAGTCCTGTCCAGCTGCTGGCAATACTCTGACTAATGCAGCCCAGAATATAACCATTTGTCACCTTTGCCACCAGGGCACATTGCTGGCTTATGCTCAACTCGATGTCCACCAGGACCTCTGGGTCCTTTTTTGCAGAGTTGATTACCAGCTGGGTGGCCCCCAGCATATATTGGTGCACAAAGCACACAGGGTTGAAGATACTGACAGGACAGCCTTAAGCTGGATCAGAAATAAGGGGAGAAAGAATAGAGGTGGCTTGTGCCAGGCAGAATTAGATAATCAAGCACTGTCAGGAGGAGACCCTCTAAGCACAGACTACAGGAGGCACTGTAAGGCTGTCCCGTCTCAGTTCCCACGGAAGCTGCTCAAGCTGTATTTGACAAAAGCTAGATATGTGACAGGAAAGTTGAACTAATCCACACAGGCAAGCTGTTCCTAAAGCTGAGGCAGCTCTGTCCTACACATTCTCTGAAGTGCTGAGGGAACTGTGGTCTTGCACCAAATTTTGCACTATAAACTGGTGCATATGAGAAACAAAACAAACCTCAACTCAATTCAGAGTTTTGAAATCATTCATCTTATGTGAAATTTAATGCTTGGGCTAAAGACCACTTCTTTAAACTGATTTACTTTTATGACAGTCAGCAGCCCTGAACATGCATTTTTGAAAGTAATTGATAATTTTGCAATTATATTAAACACAAAACCCCTGAAGTTCCTGCTCATTAGCTCTAGATAGTCAAAGATATTTATACATGCATGTCTTGAATTACCAGGTACTGATAAGGAAATGAAACAGCTGAAGAAAGATGTATCACCATGTATTACCATCGACGCCCCTTTGATGTAAGTAGAACTTATGTCTTATGACACAAAAACATATGAATAGTCCCTCTTTTCAAAAAAAGCGTAAAATGGTAATCAATTAAAATAGTTCCTTATAACCTATTCACTTTTTTCCATACCTCATTTTATGCAGAGAATTATCAAGGCCCTTCATACCCGAGACACTAATTATTCTTAGAGAAACAGTCAGAAGGCTTATTTTATCCACTATACTTTGTACCTTTTTGCCTTAGATAATTAGGGACATTAGTTCATGGTTTGCAATACCTAGGGAATACTGTCACTAGCAGGGGAATGTTCACTGATACCCTGAGGAAATGAAAAGCTTTTAAGAGCAATCACTGTTAATCAGTAACATGCCAACATTATGTACCTCTGGAACTGAGTATGATATAGACAAGACACATTAAGTGACTATGTATTTTACTTGCATTTTAGGCATTTGATAAAAATGTAGTTTTAAAACATCCCTTTACATGGCTTGCTTTCATTAAAAAATGTATGATATCGAAGAATTCTGCAAGGTTTATGCTTCTAATTGTACAAGCTATTCAAAATATTCTCTCTGATTCCATAATTGGAGTTTGTCCTTTTAGCATTATTATACCTTATTACACAATTTCATTTGTGTAGTAAATGCCAAGGGCAAGAAGAAGGCACTTTTGTAAGGGTGAAAGAAAAACTAAATCAAAAGTTAATAAATGCAATTAAATTTATCATTACCTTCAGCTCAGCAGGAGCCTTAGCACCTGCACAGTTGCAGTATTCACAGCTGAGTGCACAGTTTAACATTAGACACCGATTATTTGCAAGCAATTACTATTTTCAATATTTTTTAATATCAAGTATTTTCTATCCAGTGTTAATTGGATGCAATATCCTACAAAAGTGTTAATCACTTGAAAGATAGGAGACTAAAAAACAGAGAAAGAATAAAAAATAAAAAATAAAAATTGACGAATAAAAAAGCAGCTTTTAAGAAAGCAGCTTTTTATGTATATAGTGTTAATAAAATCAGGGGCAACTCTTACTCTTGATATAGAGCCAGAAGGTAATACTACTTACTGAATTTTTTGTGTGCCTTACTTCACTGCTATAGTAACTATGGGTGCCTCATGTGCCTACACCAAGCCCAGCACCACAGGACAGTGAGTACACACTTGAAAAGGAAGCAGACTGCACCCATGTAATTGGGGTCCTCAGTGTGGAGGACCTGCCAAGTAAAAACATTGGGCCTGCCACAGAGCACATGTATCAGAAAAAAAAATCACAGCTAATGACTTCTTGTAAAGAGATCCAAAACATTTATAGATTTGTGGAGCTAGGAAGCACTGAAGAAGTCATCTACTGCTGTTTACCTAATGAAAAACTCCTCTAGTGCAATTCAAGTCAATTATTTATTGTGATAGCTACTGTGGACAGAAAACAACCAAAATCTTTTCTTTTAATGACCAAATTCTCTAAGACTTAACATTTTCTCCCATTATTGCACCTTTAGACAAACAACCTCACCACAACTTTCAATCTGTTGTTGAACACAGTCCTACTATACTAAGTTGCAATTATTCTCTTCTGGACAATTTCTAATTTGCCTGCTTCTTTTCATTAAATAGCACAGTTGTTGCAGAGTGGTTGTTTCCTCACCTGACCAGACATGAAGTATTTAGCTACTGAATCCCACGAACATTTATCATGCTGAGATTGCACTGGCCTATCCTGTAACAAATGTTAAATTAAAAAATTAATTGCTTACATTCTTGAAACCTCTATATAAGATCTGAAGCTCCTTCTTTGTGAATTTACTCTGTGCTTCCAGCAGTTCAAGAGCTTCAGGTCGATGTCGTACTGTGGCCATTTCCATTTCATCTTCTACAGTGTCTGCAGAATACAAGAGACAGAGAAGGAGAGCTCAACAGGAAATATAAGACATAGAAATATCTAATCCTTGCAGGAAAAAAAAAAAAAAAGAAGTAATAGAAAGTTAAATAACATTCTCATAGTTCTCTCAGAAAACAGCTTTTGCAACTTTAAAGACAAATAATGTGTACATTTTTAACACTAGAGAAAGAGTATCTATCTGCTTCTGTGCCTTCACAGAACAGAGAACAGCAGTGATGATCCAGAAGTCTGGATATTATCACATCAGTACAAACAGCAATAAACTTGAAACCAAACATTCTGCAGGGGCATGCATGACACATTCAGTATGACTTTTCTGTTTCTACGACTATCTGACCAAAGAAAACAATTTCATAAAGCTTTAGTGACTCTGATGACTGGAAATTTTCCCTTGGTTAGTAAATGGATGTAAATTCATTGTATCAGACCAGGATTTTCAGTGTTCTCCTTTCATTGTGAAGTTGTGCCTTGGAAAGTGTGTAAGATTGATGTTGCACATTCAACAGCAGACCTTACTTCGAGTATCGTATAACAAACCCTTCAGGACAAACATGATTAGTCACAGTGTGCAGACTATGTGGGGAACATGATGATTTTAGTGACTTCATCATCACGTGAGTAAGAATGTGGATATGCACATTCAAGGCTTACAGCTGAGTGCAAACATAAAAGAATGAGATAGCATGCTCTTTTTTCTTTTTTTTTTTTTTCTTTTCCTCCCAAGGTAGAGTTTTAAATGTGAAAGTTCAATAAAATAGCTAAAGATAATTACAGTATGCATATTTTATTTAGCATGCCAGCCATATACCTGATGAAAAAAATGAATGTGTACATCCATTTTTAAGTACTCCCATCATTAAACACAGGTTATGCAGTACTCCAAGCTAATGTAATCAAATCACTGTCTTATTCTGCTTTAAGAGTTATACCAATTATAGAACTTGAAAGAACATTCCTAATTGTCACTTCTACTATGTGAAGATAAATATTTTATTTCATCAGTGTGGGACTCTGCATTCTTAAAATAAAAGTTTTTTTCGGTTCAATTTTCATAAGATCACATTAGGATATTCCATTAAAACAGTATTATGCTTACATCTCCACATATTTTTTGTTCTGTTACCATTCAATAATAATAACTTTCAGCTGCTTGGAGAAACCTGGTGTCAGTAGTTCAGCTAAACAAAAGATGGACAACCTTTAAATAGTTATGATCATGATTTATAAACTATTTGAATAAATCTTCACAAAATTGTAGGGCCTTTTCTCTTCTGTCAGAGACGCTGCTCTTCACACTCATCTCAGGAAGGTAATCCCAGCACCACCTGCAGTCTTATTTCAGAATGTCCACTGTGTATTGGCTTATGGACAAATAATACTTTTCTCTTTCATTTTTCATTACAGATTAGCTCATATGACTTGTAGACCAGCACATCTCTGTGAAAGCTTTCAATCTAAATGCGCTTGATAAAACCCCTGCTGACACAACTTTACATTGACTTTATGATGTTTGATAATAGTTTTAAAGGGCCAGCACTTGAAATCACAAGATTATAAGAAAATTTCAACTCTCCTCTTTAAAAAGACACGCTGAGGTGCCAAGGGGAAGTCTTGAAAATCTTGCTCTTATAGATGAAATTGGAATAAAGTTGTTCCAGAGTTAAGAAGCTGTCTTTGTAATCTATGGAAGGTGAAGCAAAGTCCCATTTTAATTCCACGTAAGAACAGTCAGGGTTTATTTTGCACAGTTTCTAAAGCCTTTCCATCATATTTTAAGGGCTTAGTCTTTTATATTCTTCATATAGTCACTACAGTCTCTGTAACAATCTCACAATGTAGATATGCAGATGATTTTTTTTTTTGTCAACAACAAATAACACTAGGTTATATTAAATTGACAAAAAGAATCAACCTGAGAATAAATATTGTTGAAAAGTCACTTGTGCTTTATATGCCAAGAGTTATATGGAATTTAAATAGCTATTGTTCAGACAGAAAGGGACTTAACGGGAAATGAGCTCTCTAAACATCTATTTATGAAACACCTGGCTACCTAGAGAGACATCTACAAGCTATTCTAGAAGCTAAATGAATACACATAATAAATGTGAAGCTAGAGATAAAGGCCAAACAATGTGATTGTGCTGAGCACAATGTTTGGTATATCCTTAGTAATAAACATTTTAATTGAGTTTCAGTGATTCAGTGAGAATGTAGAAGACTGCAGTGTGGTAACAATGTTGTCTTTCTGTTAATGAAAAGGCTCAGAATAACAGTCTTTTCACACTCTATTTCTGTAGCTTTTTATAGATAAAAATAATAAAAAATAAAGATCACTATAAACTTCCTTATAATGTGCCAACTACACTGATTACAATATTATAACATTCATGAGTCACTTGTAGGTTTTTAATTTTTTTCTTCATACAGTTGCTATTATCTGGGCTAGAAAAAATTCTATACTTTAAAATATTCTGTAAAAAAACCATGAAAATACATCTATTTCTAAACATTAGTGATTTCTATGGCATTTCAGTATTCTAGTTTCTTAAGCCTAAGAAAATTAAGGGTTTGGTAGTTTTGTGTTTGGTGGTATTGGTTGTTTTTTCATAAAAGGCTAACATGAAAATATTGTATTCACTCATTAATATATTACAATATTCTTACATTGATTTCATTAACGAGTAGCTTTCTTCTAGCTAAACAGTAAAGACATTTTTTGTGTATTTGCCACAGAAGCTATGCTTTAAAACTTTCAATGTTCATTAAAGAAGAAAATGGTGACAGTGATGCACAAAGCAGACATACTCTTCAAATAATGGCAGTCTGAGGAGTGTGCCAAAAGTTAGGGCTCAGTTCATATCTGTAAAAATTGTGCATATGCTTTTTCCTGCACAAACCCCAAATAACACCTCCCCTATCTATATAAAAACTGCATGCACACATGCTTTTATTTTCCAAACCCATTCCTGAGCCTAGTTTGTGCATTTAAACATTTGGCCAAGGAAGGATGGATTTAAGTTTAGGCCTACGGGGCTAAAGCACACAAGTAAGAAAACATGTTCCTTGACGTCTTTGTTCAAATGCTGAAATAACATTTTATTCATGCAAGTAACCTTTTTCTGCACATATTGATAGAGTTTAAGCACAAAAATGCAAATTCAGACTATGTGTATTTCAATAAATTACTTGTTTCCAAAGTATTCCCCTTAAAGTTCCTAAGGAGTTCACATTATGTGGTTGCTATTGTAGGCAGTGCTGGCTTCATTCAGAGTGCAATACAATGTTGCTTCTTTCATGCCAGCAGAAATAAAATAGCAGATTGTGTCAAAATAGGGTAATAACAATGTGTGTCTACAATGATACTCTTATTTAATACAAAATCTTTCTTTAATATGGCATTCTTACTTAATATAGCTTTTTGTTATTGATGAGACTACAAAGAAAAAAGCTGAATGCATCTTTTTTACTATCTGGCTCTCAAATATAGAATATTTAATGCAAGTTTTATTTCAACTTCTCTTCTGGCTTATGAAACAAACACTATCAGCAAGAAAATAAAAGCTTTGCATGGTTAAGTTATTAGGAATGTCACTAAACATTTTTGTGTTACCCATGCAGCCAAAAAGTTTGCATAGAAATATTTAAGGAATAAGGAGGTGTTGCTCTCCAACCAACTTCAGTCAGACAGATAAAACCTTTTATTCCTTCTATTCTGTTTCTTTTTGTATTCTATTCCCCATCCCCAGAAGTATGCAAGATCAGATTGGATGGGGCTTTAAGCAACCTGATCTAGGGAAAGATGTCCCTGCCCATGGCAGAGGGGTTGGAACAGGTGATTTAGTGTCCAACACAAACTATTCTAGAACTCAAAAATTCCTTTTATATCCTAAGTCTATATTGATCAGGTCACATAGCTGAAAACAACATCTACATAATGAATTACTATCAGGTAACATGACAGTAACTGACATTTCAAGTTACTCTGTTTTCAAGTAAAACACATCAGCTGAAGCCACCATGAAAAAGTCACTCTGCTTCCACATTTTTAATTGTTTTCATCTCTGAGAAATCAAATACTTCGAAAGGAAAGCAAGTACTACATCCTCCTCTACAGAAGAGCATATGAAAGACTGAAGTGGGGTAGAAAAAGCAAGCCTAAATCCATACTGCTGAAGTCTAGGCACTTAATAGGGGTCTGTGTTCATAACAAAGTTGCCTCAGGTTGTCCTGTAATTGCTGGACAC
Source organism: Zapornia atra (assembly GCA_013400835.1). Classification (NCBI taxonomy): domain Eukaryota; kingdom Metazoa; phylum Chordata; class Aves; order Gruiformes; family Rallidae; genus Zapornia; species Zapornia atra. The sequence continues at coordinate 20,489 of VZTU01019882.1, read as the reverse complement.
AGGGAATCTCAGAGGATGATTTTTTTTTTTTTAAACTTAGATTNTGATTTTTTTTTTTTAAACTTAGATTGATTGGTATGCTTTATGAAAAGGGTATACAGGAAGCACAGGGACCAGTCAGCTTCCTCTTTTATGTGCTTAGATTAGTGCCTAGAATTATGTCAAATTATTCTAGACTAAATTGGGTCCACAGCCATATTTTAAAATCAGATATAGTACCCAATTTATTTAGGAAGACATTAGTGTTACCGCTATAATATCTCGGGGGGTGGCGGGAGTGTGTGTATGTATCTATGTATGGATCCCTTCCTCCCCCCCAGTTTTTGTCTGTTAGCTATCCTGGAAAGAATTTATTTTCTCAAAACTTATCAAGACAGTAAAGGTAGTGTCAGTGCACTTTTCCTTTATGTCTACTTCTTTTTTAAAAAATTATTTTTAATCTCATTATTATTTTTCTTTCAGACACATACTTTAGGTCTCATTCCCTAAAAAGTGTCAAAACTGGCAGAGCCAAGACTTCCCTTCCAGACCAATACTGCTGATGCTATCCTATATATTGGATAGCAAGGACACACAGACACGTGTACACATGTACACAAAAAGATGTCATTTTTCAAATACATTGAGAGCAGGTATTTAACTGAACCAGTAAGTCACTTCTCAGTTAGCTTGCAGAGCATAAATGCCAACCCAGCAGCTCTAGCACATCAGACCCTGGTACTGGTATCTTGCCATCCTACTCTGCACAGATAAATCTGTTACCAGACCACAAATCATCACTTGATTTTAAATTTCAGTAGAGCATATGATTGCTTCAGCAGATACCTTGTCTTTCAAATAAGCAGTTAATGAAAGTATAACTTTTGATGCATGCAAACCTAAAAAAAAAAAAAAATTCAAATTAAAAATAAAACTTGCTTTGAGTAACAGGAGATGTCGTTTTGGCAGCCGAGCAGGGCAAGAGCTTCATAAGTCGCTCTTTAATGCTGCGTTTGGTACTGTTCTGAGCGTAGAGGAAACCTAAAAAATATATTATCAGGACTGTTAACATAGGCTTGAGAACAATTTCTGTACATGCTGCAGTGTTCATCGCTATAGCAGAATCCTGATGGGAAAAAAGCCAAACAGATGGCAGCCATCCTGAGTTGCAAAGGGCAACCAGAATTTTTGAACAGGACAACAAAATTGCTTTGTCTTTGTATCTTTCCAATAAAGGGGATTTTTTTGTGTGTCTTTTGTAAAGTTCTTATAACCCACTTAAGTTCTTATAACTCACTTTAAAGCATCTAACAGAGAAGTATCAGGTTATGTATTTGAAACAGCACAAGATAATAGTGTAAAAATTTTAATGCTAAAATCTTTTAAAGACTTTTATCTCTATTTAATTTGAATTTTAATATGGAAAGCAAACCCAAGACCAAATAAAACCTCAAAGATATCTTTTGTTGTCCTTTCTGGCAGTCTTCTAGTTCCATGGCTGAGTTTTCCCATATAATTCATTCAGCAATCGCAATACCCAAACTGGTACTTTTGCCTTTTCTGAATATTAAAATATCAACCATGATGTGTAGCCAGCCTCCCTTTTCTTTAATATTTTGCATTCTATTTAAATATATAAAAAAGTATTATTTATATTTTCATCTTTAAATAGTGACATGGCTGGATAGTTAATGTTCATGTGCCAGAAAGCGAACGAACAGCATAACCTTTATTTACTGTGAAGGAAATTGTCAGAGTAACTGCCTCTGAGGTTTAAGTAACCTCACAGGTTAGTATACTAAATACACAGGTTAGTATACATTTAGTATACTAAAGGGTTAGTATAAACTAACCATTTTACACAAGTAAGCATCTCCTGGTTGGAGACTTGCTGCTAACAACAGGCTTTAAATCTGTAAAATAGTTGAGTAAATGATTTATGTTCCTGAAAAACATAGAACTCAGCCTGGACATTACGCAGCTCATGCACTTTTCATCTCAACTGCATGAACAAACACAATCACTGCACTGGCTCTTCCCACAACAGTGACAAGGAAAAACAGATGGGGTAAGAAATGAGACACAACTGACAGTTCTTGTGCTAGCAGCACAGTCACCAGGACAATCCTGGGTTATCCCCACTCCCTCACTTGTGCTGAATACTGGTGTTCATGACCCGATGTAGAATAGTTCTGTCTTTGTCACCAAACTAGACAGAGTGAGAATCTGTCACCTGTAACACTAAGTGGAGCTTGTAGGCAACCTTGAGAAAGTACATGATTGTACTTGGGAACAGAAGGAGAAAGTAAGGAGGCTTTAAGGATATTAAAGTTTGGAAACTAAACAAAAAGTATTTCTTAGTTTTGAAATTAAATAAATGAGAAAACCAGAAAAGACTCAACCACAGCCTTAAAAAAAACCTAACAAAGTATTACAAAGCAAATTCTGCCTTTGCAAGAGCAGCAGCCCTGGTTGAATGGATGAAACAACCCCTTTGCAGCATAAGGTCAGATGGACCTAAATGACTATCTCTGGATATGTCAAAACTTTTGAATACAAATAATAAGAATGAATACAGATATTATCTGTAGCACTTAACCATCAGCTCAGCTCAGAAACACTGTGCAGATAAATGCATAAAAGAAAATCTGTGACTAGATGGGTATCTCAAACTCTGTGTTTTGATTTTAAGTACAAATACTGATCCTTTAAACAGATACCTTGTGGTCTCAGCTGGCAGTGTCTGTGGTATCACACCATGCCTATACTGTAGATAACTGAACCCAAAGGGAATTTGTTCATTATGAAGATATTTTTCTTTCTTGAGAATTATTCTAGTATAGCCCTGATCTAGAAATATCTACTTCTAGCTTTTTAATTTGCAGTAAGGTTTGCAAAGGTTTACAGTCTATGTATTACTTACATAATTACATAGGTCCACAACCTTTGAAACTACTGAAGACATACACAGTGCTTTGCAAAATGTAAAGGGATGTATTATTTCAAAAGGGTTTGAACTTCAAAGCCTTGAATAAGCAAACAACTTTGCTACTTTAATGCTCACACAGTTCACAGAATTCAATGCAAACCATATGGGCTTTGCAGTGGTATGATCAAGGTCAAATATTAAATGAAATACATGAGAGAAAGTAGTATCAGAGGAGTAATTTAGCAGGACAGTATAATTCTTGTACTTCTGGCAGCTAATTTAACATGTTGACACTGAGATCAGGGCAGCGATGAAGGAATTGGTTCATCTTCTCACAGTATGGGGAAGCAACATGGAAGCTTTTTGCTCCCAGTGGCTGCAGTCTGTATTTCCGCAGCTATTGCAGTCTGCTGTAATGACCTCCTGATCACCACTATGGTGTTCCATGTGATTTTTTGTGAGTAAAGGACTACTTAATACAGAGAAAACATGCTGCACACTGGGCCTATGCTGACCCAGTGTTTAATACACACTGAAACACTAGAAATGCTAATTAAGATGAAGTATTGTAATAATTTCTGTGAATTCTGTAACTACTAGCCCAGTTTGAAACAGGTTGAGGAAAAAGCTGTGTCCATTAAGAAGCAAATCAATCTAAGCAAGATTAAAATTTATTTATTTTATAGTGAGAGATTCTTATCTTGTTACCAGTCTCCAAAATGGGTGTTTATAAAAAGATGAAGAGCCATGGAGCAGCAACACATTGACAATGATGGACTGATGCTGCCTCCTTCAAACTTCTAGAATAAACAGTAGTAGTTCTTAGTCTGTGAAGAGATATTCAGAAGCAGCTGAATTTTCCAAACTCTTTTTGATTTTTTTTTTTAACAACTGGTTGACTAGCTGCTACACCTAATTCAATCAGCCACAAATGCCTCTGGGCTAAGCATGAAGTTTCTTCAAATCCAGGTTAGTTAACTAGTGCTGCTTGCTCTTATGTTTGATAATTTGTTCCTCTGCCATGAAAATTAAACAGTGAGATACACTTTTTCCCTAGAATTCACTGTGGGAGTGCCCTAGAACTCATCTCTGTATGGCACCACCTGGAATTGTGATTGATATTCCCAAGAGGTGCTCAGGCAAAACGCTCTGTAACTGGGGCATGGCTTACGTATTCTCATATGTAGCCCTGCTGTACTAATATATGTGCTGCATACAGGTATTGGGCATACTACACATCCTTTAGGAGTGACTGCTATCCAGCATGACTGGTATCTGTAGTAGCAACTGATGAATGCATCAATGGCTTAAACCTCTGATTTACAGATATTGAAACAATTCTGTTAATATAAGCTTAATATGGGGAGTACTATGAATACACATAGTCAGTAAAATTGTTTTTTTGAACTGCTATTTTTAAAAAATATTTAGTGACTGTTATAACCCAGTCACCCCAACATCACAAAGTTGACAGGCTGATATAGATCTAACACTGCTGATTATAAAAAATAACAAGAAGCAGCACAAACTTTTTTTTTCATTAAATAAAAATTAATACAATCATAAAAAGGGAAAAGGATACACAAGAATCATAGAATAGTTTGAGTTGTAAGGGGCCCCAAGGATTGTAGAGTTCCAACCCCACTGCCACAGGCAGGACCACCAATCTCCAGGCATGGAGGTTGCCCAGGGCCTATCCAACCTGGCCTTGAACACCTCCAGGGACGGGGCATCCACCACCTCTGGGCAGCCTGTTCCAGCACCTCACCATTCTCTCTGTAAAGAACTTTCCCCTAATATCTAACCTAAACCTTCCCTCCTTCAGCTTCAATCCATTCTCCCCTGTTCTTCCATTATCTACCCTTTCAAAAAGTTGATTTCTCTCCTATTTACATGCTCCCTTCCCGTATTGGAAAACTGCAATGAGGTCCCCCCACAGCCTTCTCTTCTCTAGGCTGAACAAGCCCAGCTCCCTCAGCCTCTCTTCATAGGGAAGGTGCTCCAGCCCTCTAACCATCTTCATGGCCCTCCTCTGAACCCTCTCCAGCAGTTCCACATCTTTCTTGTATTGGGGCCCCCAGATCTGGACACAGTACTCCAGATGGGGCGTCATGAGGGCAGAGTAGAGAGGGACAATGTAATTATATACATCTGTACCTGGACTATCTTAACTTTTTATGTATTTACTTTTTTTTGGATGTAGAACAGGAAGTTCCACATCTATATGTGGAAGAACGTTTTTACAGTAAGGGTGACAGAGCACTGGAACAGCCTGCCCAGAGGGGTTGTGTAGTCTCTATCTCTGGAGATATTCAAGACCTGCCTGGATGCCTACCTGTGCAACCTGTCCTAGGGAGCCTGCTTTGGCACGGGGGTTGGACCCAATGATCTCTCGAGGTCCCTCCCAACCCCTAACATTCTGGGAATTCTGTGAATCTATATGATCCCTGCTTTAGAAAGGCAGTTCATACTACATGTTGCCCTGTTCATTCAGAGCCTGGTGAACCTACCCAAGGAAAAACCCAAGGGATTTTCAAAGTTTTCAGAGGGAAAATATCTCTGAGTGGTTTTTTTGCAAATTCTTTGTAGTGAGCATGAAAGTGAGGTCAGGTAGGCTACTTTTTGCTGGTGTAGCAGGTAAATCAGTCTGTCTCTCATTCCCACTAAGCACTTGCTCATGATGGATTTTGCTGTGGCTGCTCTTGGCCCCAAAGCTTTGCCCATCTTTTCCAGATGCAGTGAATGTCCTCCGTTCAAAAAAGCACTCCTACCTCATTGCTGACTTTTTATAATGGGTGATAAAGGTCAGCCTGGGAGGCACACGCATCTGAGTATTTAAATCATACAGTTAATCATAACTAGCAGTTAATCATACAATTTAAAAGGAAGTCCAAAACCTAGAAACAATTCTGCAACAAATTCTTCTTTCCCTGTCAGTGAAAAAGGCACCTATACAAAACCACCTCTTTTTTCCCCTCTGTTTTTTTTTTATTTTTATTTTTCTCTGTTTTCTCTGTTTGCTGTCTCAAAGTCTCACTCCTGTATTTGGCAAAGACGACAGATGAGCTTCCACTGTTTAAGCCCTGCTCTACTATTTACTCATCAGAATTACAATCCACTGGCCACATCCACAGCCTTGCCAGTACAGCTAAGCTTCCAGTATTGCTGGAATTTGGATTTTGTTCACTTATGGGGTTTTAAGTCTTCCCATGAAAATGAGAAAAAGACCTATGTTGTGTGAGTTCTGATTGTGATCTTTTTGGAAGAGTGTTAGTATAAGATCTGAAAGCCAAGGTGCACAGGCCATTTTCCTAAATATAAAATTTTGGTAGGCAGTGACAAAGATACTGGAACCAAAAAAAGAAATGCATGAAGTTTTTTCTCAATTTCAGCTGTATGATGGAATTTCTCCCAAGGCCTTAAGGGTTGGCAGCCCCACTAAACCGTTAATGGTTCAGCACAGATGGAGAGGCGAGGGAGACAAAATGAAGTGCAGATTTCATATTCACAGTTCAGGACTTGTGGAGGAGAGCCAAATCAGAGTACGTGTTCCTTCTGTGTAGCAAGTCTGGGAATGAAACAAAATTATGTACACATAAATATTTATAAGTCTCAGCCTCAGTTTTTTAGAAACACCTGCTGAGGAACTGTATGAGTTGTCAGTAGGCTACTCTGCAGACTGTCAGCAGTTTTTGCCAACCCAGGAGAATATTCTTGCCAATCTCATTTGTCTCTACATATGTATTTTTAGTAATTCTTCCTCTACAGCCCCTAAGTTTCTGCTCTTCATCACAAAATACACCTATCCGTTTCATATTCTACTAAAGCCCTAGAAAGCACATCAAATTTGTGACAAGTTCTTGAGCAGAAAAAATGGATGGTGGCATTTTAGGGACTACCTTGAAACACACATTCAAGAGTGAGATTGCTCTCCTTCACTTTAAATTTCACTGTACTCACTGTTTTAAATAAGCCTCCCAAAGACAGACCCAGATGAGAAGCTTGTAGCTACTCTTCTCTACCAACAAACAGGGTCAGGGTCAATGGGGAAGTCTAGAGACCAATCCATTTGAACATGCGTTGAAACTGAAGGACAGAAAACAAGTGAACTTGTCAAAAACAGTGACTACAGTTGGGCATTTAAGGGACTGGCAAATGGAAAAGGACGAAAAAAGAGCTTTACTATTCAGACCATGATTTCCCATGACATATATGCAGCTTCCCAACCTGAAAAGCTGCTTATGTTGTGAACAGTTTCTATCAAATATTTAATGCAATCATTACCTAAAACTGCTATAAACATCTCTAGGAGTGTAAACACTGAAAATCACAGAGAGTTCCTTCAGTGAACAGCTTGAAAATGAACTAGTTTTGTTCTTTTAATATGAGTTAATACACTTGCACATGCACTCCCAGAGCATGTGTCAGACTAAGCTGGTCCCCTGTGACGGCAAACGTATTTATACCAGATAATTTGCTTCTGTTACAAAAAAAACTCACTTGAAGTGGGCCATGTGAGGCTAAGAAAGAATGCACAATGACCCAGATGTTTTTGACTGCAGTTTCTGAACGATGAAGTTTCCTTCATTTCTTCTCCTTCTGTTCATGAGAAATGTATAGAAGTTTTTAACTATGTGCAATATATATAAATTATTGCACAATAAATTACATCAACAGAAAGTTAGTTATCTTGTGGGGGTCTAGGAAGGAGACAGGTTAGGAGGAAGAGATTTTTAAGTTAGAGAACAGATGAAAGGTAGTGTAAGGCACAGATAAATTAAAAAAAAAAATCTGCCCAGTACAATAGTTTTAAGTCAGGTTCTTTTACTATGCTAAGTAATAAATTTTTGTATGTTATTCTTAAGGACATTCCTAATTTAGCAGTGCTCAAAGAGATTTTAGAATTGAAATTAAAACGCTGAACTACAGAACTTAACTGGTATGTAACAAATTCTAACTGATTTAAAGCCCAGCTAGTTCGTAGGAATCCAAAGGGGAAAAATAACTGCTTTTTATTTTTCATTGGGTTTTGATTCAAACATATTTGTATAACTATAATGGAATGACAGCTTCTCTCAGAGAAATAAGGAGCAAATATAAAACTCTGGGCCAAAGAAAATCTTTATGCAGCTCAATAATGCTTTATTTCACACTCAGGGAGGACATTCAGAAAAAGACACACTGGCTATGTCTACTCATAAGCAATTTGGTACAACAGACATAGATTGGCAGATGAAAGCAAGTAATGGTGAGGAACTTGAGATCTTGCAGACAGCTTATAGATACAAAGACTGAAGAACACATGTGTTTTATCACAGACTAAGCAAGGTGGATATATCAGCAGCAGTGAAATGGACCCTAATGCTGGGCAGACTCATTTGGACATCTCAGTGTTCCTGGACAATGAAGAACCTGAAGGACTGGTACCATTGACCAGGGCTGGGAACTGATGCTTCAATCAAAATGAAAGATCATTTCTAACTGGAGAAGTAAAAACCACTGATATTCAGCGCCAGGGTTGTAGAATATGAAGCAGACAGAGAAAAACACTGTTGTAAAAAAAAAAAGTTGAGAGAGCAACCAAAGACAAAAAGATGAGTCTATCAAAAATCAGTGACAGGTGATGGAAAGGAATCATATGGGTGATACTAGATGAACTAGGAAGAAAAAGAAGGGCTCAGCAGAGAAAAGAAAAAGTAAAATCATTAAAAAGGAGTTAAGTGTTAGAATAAAAAAGTAAATATGGAGATATTAAAACTAGTGAGAGACCTTTCAAATATTTATTACCTCTATATTTATATATTTCAAATATTTATTACCTCTAAATTTAGTAGCAGTGTGCATGGCATATGTGAACGTGTACAATGCTGGACTCAGATATGCTTACATGTGCCAAGGGGCCAGGAGCTTGGAGTCACAACGGGGATGTGTAGGTGTCCCCTGGTCTGTGGTGTCTGTACCCACTGGAATGGGTGGGAATGAAAAGAAAAAAAGCAGCTGTGGGGGTTCAACATAAGCAAGGGTCTCAGCAGTAGTAGCTGGAGCAGGACAGCCTGGGTGCTTGGTTCTGTCTGCTGTGGGAGCAAGCGTCTGTATGCACCCTGAATCATGTTGGCACGGGGTGTCATTCACTAGTAAAGCTCAAGCTGGACCAGCTGGTGTGCAGGGGACCCAGGATCTGGACAGGGGTATAAGGTAGGGAGAGGGTCTCTGCTGGTACTTGGGTGAACCAACAAGAGCTTGTGGGACTAGTGTATGAGTGCACATTTGTTTACAGTGAGCACCAGACTGGACAAGCCAGCAAATGGGAGACCCATGGTGTGTCTAAGAGCAGCCCGGGATAAAGGCTGGCTAAACATGCAAATGGAGAAGCAGCAGCTGCATCCCTTGGCTTGGGCTGGAGATCCCCAAGCATGCTGGGATGGACTCCAGCAGCCATGAGGAGCATCTGTACTTTGTCGCAAAAAGTCTTTTAATACTTACTAGGAAACTTAAAGAAAACCAGAAAGAGGTAGTTTCAATGAAAAATTTATGGAGTATACCTTCATAGTGTTCACACTATTATCCAATTATTCTAAGTGGAAATAATTAACCTGCAGTGCTCCAGGCCATCACTGTAATGTGTTTTTAAAATGTTTTATATTCAGTTCTTTGGAGAGATGTCTCATTGAGAGCTCAGAGAACTTTCACAAACCAGTGAAAGGAAACCAGCTCACACTTCTCAAGCCTGCTGAACTAGCCCCAACCAAGTCATCCCTGACCTAGATCTTCCTAGAGTAGGTCATTTCCAAGCCCAGTGTCAAAGTCAACAGCAAATTTCCAACAGAGTTCAGTAGGACTTGTCTGAAGGTTCTGCTTTATATTCCATACTTGGATTTCTAAAATTATAGTGCAAATTTTGGTCATTTGTATAAAGCTTATTTTGATTTGAGGTGATTATACCACCTTTTTACAGAAGGCACCAAGCATTTCTTAAAACACTGATACCTTTTTTTTGCAGCCTTAAGGTAAATGGCTTTATTCTCCACTGATGGTCTGTATTCTGCTTTCAGAAAAATAACATTTTTGAACAACAGAGAAAGGGTACACTGTTTTGCAGAGATTTAAATAAACAAAAAATAGAGCCATTCTTTTTAATGCTTCACTAAAACTAAAATTATAAAGAAGAAACAGAAGAGTATCAGTCCTTCCTGTTGATCAACTAGCCTTAAAAACAAGCATAACATATGATGTTTACAACATAGCAAGAGCAGTGCTTTGTGTCAGAAGTGGTCTCATTTAGTTTAGAATGATGCAGCTTCTCTTACAGCTATTACAACTATGTTTCCAGTTTCAGCTTGAAAACCACTTCAGAACACCCAATAGATGACAGTCTTAACAAGCACTAAGTTAATTAAAAATACTAGTATGTGTGCATGATGAAATGTAGAGGCTGGGTAAGTGTGACAGATTTGTGATTAGGTTGGCTTGAAGTAACAAATACATTCTTGTAAATCACATCCTCCGTAAGGACCAGTGTGTAATTTGTTATACAAACATGACCCTGTGCCAACATTCAGAACTTCTACTCAATCTTCTAGTCCATCTTGACTATACTTGCATTCTGAGACTATAATTAATCTTAGATAGGTTTAGAAATTAATGATCTGGGTAGCACTGTCCCAATACTGTCAGTTTTTCTCTAGTATCCTAAAAGTCCTAATTAAACAAGCCATTTTGAAGCAACAAATTCTCCTTAGCAGTGGTGAATATAAAAACTTAGCTGATAAAAATTTCATGTACAGTTTAAAGGCTTATTAAAATTCAGGAGTCACATATTTACCAATGCATAAAATACCAAGATGTATTTGCACCACTTTGAAATAGAGTTTAAATAATTTACAAAGTGCAATGTACAAAAAATCCCATACTAAGTTTGTGATTCAATGCCAGACCAGAACTCCCTGAGCTGAGGTTCCTTGGCTAATCCTCTCTTTCCTGACACCAATTTCCCATCACATCATCACACCTCTGCAAACCTCTGGTTCTATTTCCTGATGTAGCGGACAGCATATCTCTGCAAATAATTTTGTCTGCACATCTGGGACAGTGATGTATTGGGGTGAGATGAGAATGAATAGTTTACCTGGGAAGGTGGGAGCTGCTTCAGTCTACGTTGCTACCAAAGTCTGAATAATGCTGAAAGTGATCTCATTTTCTACATCACATTCCTGAGGCAGAGTGCAGTGTGTTATTCAGTATTGAAGGAAGACAAAATATGTTTTTCTGCTAATCCTCACAAGAGAAAGAAGTTGAGGTATTCTAAGGTACCTTCTGAGATTAGAAATTGTATTTCTGTCAGCTTTGTTCATGAGTGTGTCGAAAGGCATCTATTCTATTTCAGCTAAAGGATGTCACGTATAGCGAACCCAATAAATTAGCTAACAACAGCCTGAAAAAAGTTAGATGATTATACACTGTTGTAATAATGAGAATTATCTACCACATGCAATAGGTATGAAAAAAATATATTTTAAAATATTCTATTTATGTTAGTTTTTCTATCAATTACATTTAAAAGGCTGGTTAATTCACAGGGTACTATCAGGACAATTGGACCTAAGTCCTTTTGTTTTTAGCAGCCAAAAGTCCTAATAAAATGAGTCTCTCAAAAAAGGAGAAATCAAATCTGGCTTATAAAGAAACTTTGAAAATTGCACACAAAAACTTTAGGAAAAAAGCTTCAACTGATCACAGCCTTTCCATACTGATGTTTTGCTAACTGTTACAAACAACCTAAGGAAGGAATAACCCTAAAACATAAAAGAAAATTCACTTACTGAATAAGAGTTTAAAGTGGTAGGTTTTGGACAGCTTTTAACGATGCTTTTCTTTCTCTATGAAGCTACTCTCACACACAGGCACACAAACACTGACCAAAGCATGCTCATGCTGATTTACCAATATTCCTTGTGTCAATTCAGGCTGCAGGATAAGAGAAGTAAACTGCTGCAACAGGTGGGGACATTTAATCACATCCTCCTGATTTTTTAACTCTTAAAACTTGTGGTTTTCTTTGGCTGCAGGGCTTTTTAATTGCTAGTGCTCAATTTCTTCTCTTTTGCCTGCAGCTTCTATTTCTCCTTATAACCTTCATATTACAGTTCTAATTTGTGCATTTACTACATTCCCCATTTTAGTGAGGATTTCCTGCAGTCTGTTCAAAAGCTACTACGACAATTTTCATAAATGTGTCACCCCGACATAAACTTACTGCTTGCTGTTCGTTAGCCTGGATGAACATCTCAAACTTCCCTCCCCCATGTCCCTCCTCCAGCAGCAATATTCCCTTCTTGCTTTGTGGAAACTCTCCACAGTCTAACTATATATAATTAATTAGACTAGTTAACTTAATGTAAGGTTGATATCTTCCTTTGTTTCCTTGGTGATCTCAACTTTGCATCACACAGGTCTCCGAATTTCTACGTAAAACTTTCAGTCTTTCTACTTAACACTTCATACACACAAAAAAATGAGAATGGACCATATTCTTGAGCCTTCCCTTTAGACATTTGTATTTGTGCACTGAGCTACAACTAGATTAAATTTTTACTTCAAAACATGGTAAGCTGTGAACGGTATAAATAAAGGCATTTAAAACATGCATGGTTTATATTTTATTTCTTTATTGCTGTCCCTTATTTCTTCTTTTATCAGTGGTTTCTCATTTGTGCTCACACCATGTATGGGAGGAAAAGCCATTAATTCACTAATTTATGTTCATGCGATACCTACTGCAACAAATCTAAGCTGACTGATCCTTAGACAATAATCTTATACAGAACATATATAAATAACAAAATATTTTTTAAAACCTTTAGAGGATTACTGGAAAGAATAAAAGAAATACTAGTGGCAGCTACTGCGTAGGAAGAAGTGCTTGATTTTAACTTCAGCAAAGGAGTTTTTTGTTCTGTCGCATGGAGCAAACTCACACTGAGCCTGATAGAGCTTTCAATTGTGAAGGAAGGCCAGGTGCTAGGACTGCAGCTCTCATGGTCCTAATCCTTGTGCTTTGAGTCTGTTTCCAAACAAATCATAATTTGTTGAAGAGGATACTGTACATTATTTTTTGTCCTGCTTACTTGGTGTCAATCAGAAGAAACACATCTGACTTTCGAACTTCAGAGATCCTGAGCAGTTGTAACTTATTTGCTACACATAAAATCCATGTAACCATGTGTTACAACAGCCTGTGTTAAAAGGAACAACTGAAAGAATGTTAATTTGCAAGTGGGAGAGAGAGGAGGTAGGAAGATCACTGGATCTTGCTAGCACACAGGAAGCCACAAGAACTCAGTTCAAGTGGAGAAACTCCCTGTCCCAAACGTCCTATCACTAACAAATAAATAACAAAAAAAAAAGTATTTGCAAAGTCCCATATCAAAGCAAGGGTTCCTGTTTTGTGAGTCTTGCCTGGGCAAATCAGTTCAGAAAGATTCCCCAGGGATCCTGACAAACCACACTCTTGCCATGCTACAGTAAACTGTCCTACTGGATAATGTTTTTTAGCAGGCCTAAAAGTAAACAAATCCACTTGCTATTTTCTTTTACCGAAGACTCTGATAGTTTGAGGGGGTTTTTTTTAGTTTTCATTTCCAGACCACTTCCACTTCTGACTGCAATTAAACATCAGACTTTTAAATTATTATAGTTTGGCAATTTCCCTCATGCCTCTCTCTTCTCCTCTGATAGCCCATTCACACATGGATCTCAGACACCTTGAGCACAGCTGGAAACTGCTGCCAAAGATAAACTGAAATTACTTTTGATTCCTCAAGACTTCTTCAAATTCTTTGTTTACACAAAGAAGCCACATTTTAAAGTAGTAATTTCACATTGTTTCTTCAGAGTGCTCACAACATGCCATTTAAGACTAGAAACCACAGTTAACCCCTTAAAGTATGAAATATACTCAGCAATAACCCTCAGACAATGGAAATATGGCCAACACGATAAAGTAGAGAGATAACAAAACTCATTATTTATTTATACACATACTCAAATCCAAATAGCACAGATGTCTAATGTCAGCTGTAAGAGGCAGGAGCCTTATGGTTGTGTCACAGTTTTGCGAGGTTGGGTGCTGGAAAAGAACAGGGGGTGCAGAAAATGGCTGCTGTGAGGAGCTGCTGGAATTCTCTGGAGCTCCAAAATGTAAACAATCCAAGGCCAGAATCATTGTTGACCAGGGCCAAGCCAATGAGAGATAGTCATAGCGCCTCTGAGAATCACATATAGGAGAAAACAACCCAGAAGCAGCTGCATTTTGCCACCGGAGAAGGGAGAGAGAAGATGTAATGAGCTGTGCAGACACCAAGGCCAGGGAGGGGGAGTTGGTGCCCCAGGTGCCGGAGAGAAAGACGTCCCTGCAGCCCGTGGAGAAACCCCATGGTAAAGGCCGAGACCCCACCTGCGGCCCGTGGGGGGGCTCCACGCTGGATGGAGCAGGTGGAGACATAGAGAAGATACTGTGACCCTTACGCTGAAGCAAGCCCCTGCCAGCACTTG
>VZTU01019880.1:450620-535222 GCA_013400835.1 Zapornia atra | reverse complement strand
GAACAGGGGGGACGGGGTGCCGGCGGGAAAATAAGCAGGGTTTGAGAGCTGAAGGAGGAAGGGCAGCCACCAGGCCGGGTAGCATCGGCTGGGGAAAAAGAAACTAGGACAAGCTGGATGAATTAAAAATCCATCCCCTGTATCTGAAGCAGTTGTTCTCAGGGAACGCTTTCTGACAGAAATGCGGGTGCTGTCTCTAAATTCATTCATGCTTCATACAGAGGGTGTGATTTCCATCATCCCTCTGAGGTGACAGCTCAGCCGAATTCTCTTTCCAAAATGCCGTGAGGTGGGAAAGGACCCGTATGATGGCCAGTGAAGCCTTCGACAGGCACCACACCTGCAAAAGTCCGCAAGGCAGGCCAGGCCAGGCTGTGATCAGGGGCAGGAGGCTCTGTGGGTCCTCGGGCACTTGAAAATAGGCATCATATTCCTTCTCAGAAAGATGGGCATCCTTGATTTTATTGGGACATTCAAGTCGGTCTTTTGTTTCCATAGTTCTGGAAAGACAACTTTCAGATGAGTTTGTGTTAAGTAAATCAGTTGGTGTTTGGGAGTGTGATACCTTACACTGCTTACTCTTCAGTAGCCTTCCTGTATTTCCTTTCTTCCTGTGTCTCCAGGATCATACCTCCCTGCTGTGAGCAGGTGCCGCCCATGCTGTCTAGCAGCGGACAATCTATCCATTCTTGGGTAATCCTATTCTGCAAAATAGAGTCAGAAATAATTTTAAAAGTTATTTCATTATCTGCCGCGGAAGGAAAACTGCCTGAAACCCTTCAGCCTAGAATGGGGCTTTCCGATTTCCCCACACAACAGTGGTGCTGCACAGAAACCAGTAGAGTTTTTCTTCCTCACCTTGACTCCCAGAGGTACCAGGGATTTCCAGCATGCTGTGGTATATGAAAGAAACTACAAAACTGCCAGGCCACAGTCGTCTCAAACCTTCAAGCCCCCACTATCCATTACAACAGTGTGATAAGAGAGAGCCATACTGTCTTCACAAGACACCAGCTGTCAGACCAGCCAGTTGACAATTGTGAGATAAAGTGGCATAAACTAATAAATTAATGTGTGCTAGGCAGGAACTACATTATTTGTGACAAGTTAGGCTGAGTGTTCCATTACAAGAAAGACAGCCGGCTTTGTTGTTGCAAAAATGGCTGTTTTCAGGAACGACTGAAAAACGTGTTTTCCAAACAAGAGTGTTGACAAGTGAAACAAAATAACATCCTTTCAACTGCATTGAGATATAACCAGCAGAGAGAATCCCAGGGCAAGCACCTGCAGGGACTAGCTTCGCTTGGAGTAGGCAGGGAGAGAGAGATGACACCACTGAGTCTAATAATGAGTTGTTATGCTGGGAGGAAAAA
Organism: Zapornia atra; assembly: GCA_013400835.1. Lineage (NCBI taxonomy): Eukaryota > Metazoa > Chordata > Aves > Gruiformes > Rallidae > Zapornia > Zapornia atra. Next base: position 533,849 of record VZTU01019880.1, on the reverse strand, counting down.
AAATAAAAAGGAAGGGAAAAGGGGAGACACGTTTCTTCCACCACAAAATGGAGGAATATCGATCTGTATATATGTTCCAATAGGAATAGGTCATTTTCATAAGATACAACAGAGAAATCTGCAGTTCTTTCGTATGTCAGCAGCACGGCACATGAAACACGTGTCCAAAGCTTGTTACTCAGCCTGCATTGAGTCAAGGTTATAACGAGCTGAGAATCTGCTGAAAGTTTTTATTATTGTAAACAAAATAGTATTTCCTCAAACCCAGCCAGAAATGAACGTAGTCCCTTACAAACATGAAAAATGGGGCATCTGGAAAGAAGACGCAATGGAAAGATCAGATCAGAGGGAGCCGTACCGCAGTTGCTCCACCATAATTGTTCAGGTAGATTAATCAACCCTTTCTCTTTTGTGGCCCACGCTGTAGGCAGTTCATGATCTGCCCGGTCATCCACTCAAGCACACTGCTGCTCTACTCTTCCAGCACAACTGTTCGCTAAGCTATACCTGACCTTTCAGACAGATAGGGTAGTATTCTTACATCAGCACAGTTTGTGCTCAAGAAACTGAGTTTATTTTGCTAAGTTTAATACCAAGTTAAATATTTGACCCTTTTGCCTGCAGTTGCTAAAACAGGGATTTGCTGCGGGAAAGTGAACGACTGCCTCTCACTGCTCCATCTGTAGTATTTACTGCAGAGCTTAAGCACTTGGGGTCGTGTGGGTGAGCTGCACCGTCCTTTCCCTCCTCTCTGAGACTCCCTGTGCTACCTTTGTGTCTGAGCCTGTTGCTGAAGTGGCTCATCTCTATTGTGGCTAATTTTGAATAATTTTTTAACACCTTTCCAAAATCAAAGAATGATGCATGTAAGAAAATCATTCTGTGTGCTGAGATTCAGAAAAAAAAAATCTCTTTTCCTGTGTATCTGTAACAAGAACTAGGAGGGTGTATCTAATATTAAAATCTGGGTGTGACTCTTACCATGATGCAAATCAAGGCTTCAGTCACCACTGAGGCACCCGGAGCTGCCTGCTCCCCTGTCGATTCAAAATCTTACTTCTTTCCCTGCAGATTTTGCATACTGCCCATTTTTCTTGGCCATACGATGTATGAGTTCCTGTTTTTAAAACCTTCATCAAACTTTATACTCTTCACTGCTACAAGGTGGAATTAGAAATAGGACTGGGGGATTATTCTAAGTACAGGAAAACTGTTTCTGCAAAGCTTGTCAGCTTTGTCAGCTTGGTACTGCTGTTTCTGATGCTCAAATTCCCTGAGAATGCTTTGTGGACAAGCAAGTCTGGTTAAAAACAATCCACAACAGCTGGCATGATTATTCTGAAACTGAATTTGAAATTTGTTTTCCACACTGGAAAATGGTGACATTGGCACCTTTAATACACCACTTTTCCCTTTAATGCTCACCTGACAATTTCTTTTGTATTCTTCAAGACAGAAAAATCTGCCAGCCTTCAGATTGACAAAAACAGAGGTAGCCACGGGAGGGTCCTTGGAAGCTCCCAGTCTGAGATTGCAACCACAGCTTCTCCTATAAAAACAATTAGAATTTAGGTTAATAATGTGACAAGGAAATACAGAAGTTCACCTTCTTCCACAAGATTCATGCATTGTACATTTTTCTGTTCTGTCTAGAAGTTATCAGCCATGTGCCACAGTGCAATAATTTCCCCAGCCTGGTGTAGAGAAGTGAGTATTTCTGGATTTGGAAGTAAATTCAACAGCAGAGCCTCAGCAAAAAGCCAAAGCTGTGATCAATGAGCAGCATAGCTCTGCTCAAGTGAAGGTTCTCAGCACTTATTTTCCCCACTCCACTGTGTGTGTTTATACCATATAATAGCTTTTAAAAAAACCTTTTTGTTTCCAGTGTAGGAGTAGTTTGGCTATTGATGTTTATTTGGAGGAGTGTGTTGGAAACTGTAGTGTCAATATTCTAGTTCACTGTCTATTCCTTCTGCTTTAAATACCCTGGTAATTCTAAATCTGGTTTAAAAACCAAACTGAACCCAAAACATTGTTCTTTAGGTAGAAACATCAGCTCTAGGAGCTCAGAGTTTTTGAACAATCCTGAAACAATAAACAGGTATAATCATTCAAGTAGAAGAAAATGTTTTGGTAAAGAAATCTCTTTCAGGTCAAATTGTTCAACGACTGTAGTGAGCCCGGGTTGCTTAGGTTGCACAAGTGTGCAGTTACGAAAGGCCATTGTGCCCCAGTGTTTTTCTCTTCAATCCACAGTACACAAACAGCTCTGCTATCACTGTTGAGACTCCCCTGGTTTTCCAGGCTGCTCCCTTCCTTTCTTCAAGATAGCACCATCTTTTTTACTTCCTAACAGCTCATCTATTTAGGAGTAGAGAGCAAACATGACATTTGAGATAAGGATGTGATTAAGAGGTGCCTTAGTGGTTCATGAGTTGTAGCAGCCTCACAAGATTTGGATAAGGCCTTTGCATAAGGGAAACCCATTGAGAAAGACAGGCTGCCCAGGCATTTAAATTTTAAAAGCAGAGTGAGCTGTGCTACAGTGGAGCATTACTGTAGGTTGTGTATTAATCTGACATATAAAAATAATGTGTTTTGGAGACTTGAAAAGACTTTTTTTTCCCTCAATGCCTTAAAAAAAAAAGCATTCATTTGTGTTGATCATGAGTGTCTTAAAAGAATTCTTACACTTGAAGGAAAAGATCTTAGCCTAGCCAAAGCAATTCTGAAATTTTTAAAATAATTTTTTTTAAACTAGGAAAGACCTCCATATGAAGTCAATCTTTTGACTAAGTCAGAAAAAAGGACATCATCAACAATTTACAGATCTTTCAATGCTCTGAATAAGGGAATTAAAAGTGTGTGAGTGAATAGATGTTCACATGACCTACAGCTGAGTCAATACTAGGGAGATGAATTTAATTAGTATTTAATACTACATATGCCTCTTTTATAAAATATTTTTTGCTAACACAGTGACAAAAAGTATAAAAAGCCAAGACCAATTGAGGCTCCAAGATAGTTCAGAAGAAATGTTGGTTGTTTCTTCCCAAATCCACTATTTCCTATGCTTTGTGGGAAATCCAGCAGAAAGTAATGATGAAAAGAAATTCCTGCTTTCTTGAGATTTATGTAATGCATAATATAGTCACTGCATGTCTTTAGGGTGTCGATTCAGCAAAACACCTTGTCTCTTGCTAAAGCCCATCTTTTCTCAGGATACCTTTTGACCACTTGCTTATACTTATGCCAGCTTGGAGCCCAAGGCAAAGAATGGGCTTCAGCGTTTTTCTGGACAGGTGCAACTTGCTGATTTGAGATGGGAAACCCACCTTGAAGTCCAAACAAATGACTTTCCTGTTCCAGTTTCAAGTTGGGCGTCAATGTCTTCACAGTGAATGCCCTTGAAGAACATCTTACATCTCTTTCATTTTCCAGGTACTGATTTTAACCTCTTCTGTCTCATTGGCTTCAGCCGAATCCCTTTCCTTTACGCACTTTGTAAACGTGAGAGCGAGTGCACGCTGCAGTATACTTAATCTAATTATACATGTTAACACACAAGGTGCAAAAATTATATTGTGTTTAAATTCCCCCAAATGTGGAGGTTATTGGTAGGTGGCTAGTATATTTTTAAAAATAACCCAAAGTACTTTCTAAACATAAATGATTCACGGTATTAGATATCTCCATCATCTTCTGGCTCTCTGCCCCACTGCTGCAATTACCTTAACTCCTCACCCAATAATAAAGCTCTCTGAACAAATCCTGTGCCTGCTATTAAGTTAAAATTAAAGCTTAGTACAGATTCTCTGCATTCTTTCTTCTCCTCAGCCGTGGTGCTTGACAGCTTGCATGGTACAAATGGAACACGCAAAGCCTTTAAGCCACCCATGTAAGAAAAAGAAAAAAGTAACTCAGAGCTTTCTAATGTGCATATATATGTGTGTGTGTGTGTGTATATATAGATATATATATATTAGAAACAGTTGATTTTGGTGGAGTGGTATCAGATTCTCCATTTCTGTAGAAAACTCACTGGTATAACAAAAGAGAATCAGTCAAGTAACCTTATATACACACTGTACTGGTTTGTTTCCTCCTGGATCTCATGCAAGCCCTTGTAAGGAGAAGGCAGCTCAGATTCCGGGTCCACTCTGTCCTAGGTCTGTCTGAGATTGCCGGCAGGACTGAAAATTGCAAGAACACATTTCAGCACGCAACCAGCTATCCTCTGGCTACTGCATCAAAATCACCGGCTCCCTGGTCTACCTGCGTGACTTTCAAGTTGCAAGTTGAGGTATGTTTTCGTCATCACCTCTCAAGCTTTTACTTTTCTGTGAGAAAAGGTAACTTGTATGTACCCACGGTCAAAAAATGTTTTGGTATCCCAGGCCAAAATATTAAGAAATACTGAACTTGTAACTCATCAGCTCACTAGAATTAAGCAAGGTCATCCGGTCACCGGACTAAAATTTTCAGTACACCTAGGGAAACCAATACAGAATATAAGGTGTTCATTCAGGAAAACAATCAGCTAGTATCTCAGCTGTTTTCAGCTACTGCAATATCACATGGAGGTGGAAGAGGAAACTGTGGGAAGTGTGTTAGAAGTTGCAGAAAATACATTTTAAAAGGAATAACTGCAGTGTCCAAAATTTTCATGTTTGCTTATTAGTACATTTTTCTTCTCAAGATCTTCTGATAAATAACAAAATACTTTAAGAACTCGTGAAAGTCTGTTCTTCCATCAGGAGGGTGCTGATTCTGCAAAATACATACAGTCCTCAGGAACGTAACCAAGAAGCTATAACCCTAGCTAAGCCAAATGCAAATTTGTGCTTAAATATGGGCATAGGAACAGTTCTGTTGGCTTTACTCGAATGCTTAAAATTAAGCATATGTTTTAACACTTCACTGGATTAGGGCCCATGTCAGCAAAATAAATTTATTGGGAAGAAGTAATAAAAATGTAGCTTGCAGTGAGGGACAGCAGAGCCATTCACAGCTACAGCAGCTTTTAAACACTAGCAGGTATTTATATATTTAAAGAAGAAATCAGGTATTAAACAAACCATTTATTTTAGATAGCTATCTAATTAGTCTGGTACAGAAGCACCTTCATTTTTCTTAATTTGATGAAAAACATTTTTTGCATCCTTGAAAGCAAATTAAACTACACATCAAGGACAAAAATGTTTTGCAAGCACAAGCTTCAAAAGCAGTTTTGCCACCCAGAGAAGGGGACAGACAGGAGGACAAGCTTTTTAAACACTCAGTTTCATTACACACACACACCTGAATTTGCTGGTTCAAATGATTTATGCGACAAATAAATCATATAATTGCTTATATACAATGAGTGTCAGCTGACTAATTCTCTTGTATGCCTTGTGCAGTGATGTGTATTTATTTTTAATTCTAAGAACCTCTCTAAATATTTGGTACTGTACGTCTCGCCTTTAAAGAGAACTTACATCATTTACAGAGCCAGAATGGGCATGATTCTAGTAGACTGTGCCTACGTTAATTGTATTTTTTCCAGCAAAAACTTTCTGTTGCTAACAACATTGCAGCAAAGTAGGAATTCTAGTGTAGATAGAGCTCCTCTGGCATTTTAAGTGCAGTGCTATCTGGCCCCATTCAGACCAGCTCTGTCTTGCCTATTGAGACACCAGTGGTCATGGCAACTTACTCTGCAATGGCACTGCGGCTCTTCCCAGTAAGAGTGGAGCTGCTCCAATGGGCAAGCCACTCATTAATACCCTTAGACAGAAAATGTGCTGAACTCCTTCAGAGTAACAGGCTGCTGTATTCCTTCAGCGTTACTTCACGCCTGAGTCGCCAGTCAAGGCACGTGCGTTGTGTTTTCTGCGTTTTCCAAAACGCAGGATTGCCTTTTCCAAAAGGCAAATCCTCAATTCAAAAGACAAAGCATAATCATTTGCTTTCAAGTTAACTTTTTCTCCCACCTTCAGTAGCCCTCTCCTTAGAGAAAAAAAAAAAAAATTCATTCTTCTTCCTACCTCTTATGTCATAGTTGCCTTTTCTTCAAAATTCACCCCTGCACCAACACTTCTGAGGTCCTGTTTGATTTCTGCAGTGGTGGCAGTGATGTATATGGAAACCATTAACCCAGTTAAAGTTTTAAATGTTTTTTAAAATCACACACTTCCAGTAACCCACTGTGATACCTGTTCAGCTGGAAGTAAGCATTGTGGAACCCAGAGCAGTCACATCTCTCTGCCGTTGCATGCCTGTCATCTCCTACTGACAGGCAGGAGACCTGAGCACAAGTTAAAACAGTGTTGTGCTGCATGTATGCAGGTTTTGTGTCTGGGCAGTGCTGCAAAGAAGCCTCAGCACTCAGCTGTGTGTTGACCAGAAGTGTGGGAGAAAGGAAAGTTTGATTTATTGGCAGGAGCAGCAAGGCTGGGGCTAAGTCACACTGGCCAGCTAAGCCATGATGTACTAACCTGTATACAGCAACCAGCCCCACGTACCCAGCTGAGATGAGAGATGGCCAGAATGACAGTTCAGATTCACCAACAGTGAACTCAGTGCTGTGTTTTTAAATAGCTGTAGCGATGGAACTGTAAGAACACACATCAGGTGGAAGCCTGGGAGCTTTTTCCTAGTGTAATACATGTTTAAAAGCTCAATCCTCAGCCCTTCTCCAAGGAAAACTGCTACCTGTTTCAGCTGACCTTTGCCAGAATCAGTCCTGGGACTGGGCAGCAGGCTGCAGTTACAGTAAAAAAGAAAACCAAGGTTCTGATCGCAGACATGATGTTGTGTAACGGTCTTCCAACAGTAATGGGGAGTGAGAAACAGTTTCGAAATGGAATAAAAACCTATTATTGCAGCTTCTTGGAACTATGTTTGATGAACCACAGAAATCTCATCCAGCTCAGTTTCCTAGCTGTCAAAATCTAATACCTGAAATTTCTGCATGCACCAAACCAATACTGCTTAAAATAATTGTCACTATTAATTTTAGTGAGACCATCCCCATCAGAAAAACAGAAGATTTAAACCACACTTAGTAACTACTTTTATATAATAAGCCACTTGTCAGCTTGCTTGTAAATACTTCATGCCCAACAGCATAAACAGACTTTGTTATTTATATAGAGAGTTTCAGTTTTATTTTTTAGGAGTAACATTTCTACCCAGAAATCCTGTTACAGTACTACATGCAAATGTTTGTTCCAAATAATGAAGGTCTACAGAGGTGATGCATATGATAAATTATAAAGGCACCTGCACATTACCAAGGCAATGAATATACAAGTTGGAAGTGTATTCAAGTAGCAAGTGTGTTTCAAGTATGATTAGTGTTCCTAGGAACTCCAGGGTTACAAATCAGTACTTTTAAATCTGTAGTACCTTCTACCCATCAGCTTATATAGGAGAGGAAAAAAGCCCAAGACCCAGAAAAGAAAGTTAGGTTTTGACTTTAGTTATTCTATCCCTGGAAAAACAGGAAGATCACAATGAAAGAAAAACATGTGGAAAACAAATAATACACGGTGTTAAGCTGCTGCAGCTGAGACTCAAGGTACCTTATCAAGAACAAGTAATGCAGTATGCTGCACAAAAGGAGGCCAGAGGTGATTTTTAAAGTGCCTATAGTCAAGATGCCCTAAATAACAGGTTTTCTTTTTCATCATTAATAAAGCATTAATCTATCCAACTCTTAGTTTGAGACTGTATAAGCCATTCACCGCATCATGATTCCATCTACTTTAATACACAGCCTTTATTTCTTGAATAAAGCATGAGTAAATCTGCAGTTTGTGGCTCAGATAATGCAGCTTCAAAAAAGGAACGGCACAGACACGTGGCCATGTAACTGGGCAACATAACTACAAGTGCTTTCTGTTTCCTTTAGAGATGAGATGAACTGTTCAGGAAGATTACATATATGTAAGGCACCCCGGAGCAATGTAGTGATGAAAAAGCAGTACCTGGTATAGTTTCAGAATGGAATCCAATGGAAATCTTCTAAAAGGGAGGGGGAAAATGTTGCAGTACAGTGTGTAATTTTCTGCTGAAATGAAAGGATATGCTGTCACAGATGATGCAATGAAATAATAGTGTACAACATTAAAACACAATGCATTGCAATAAAAGACTTGGCTTGCAGGTAATACACCTACGCTTCCTGTAAGGTGCTTCGTATTGCAGGTGTTGGTCACTAAAATGGAGAACTCCTTCACAACATACTTTGGGCCACACTTTGGCTTTTATTCATGTTGGTTTGTAACAATTCCTAGGAATTGCTCTAACCGTCTTATAATAATAAAAAGTCTTTAATTTCGAAATAACAATTTTGATAAAATTTTTAAGAAAACACATATATGGGAAATACCTTTAGCAGTACTGTGGTGGTACCACTTCTAGGCTGAAATGAGGCTGAAAATAGCTATTGAAATATAGGAGAGTTGTAGTATCCATATCAGTTTACGTCTTCTTGAGATAATCCAGTGCCCTGCCTTTAAATATGCAGATGGAACAATCAGGGCGTGCAAAAGGACATGTAAAAGGTTTTGCTGAGCGCAGGCTGTAATGTAGAAGGCAGATACTTTCTGTGCTAGTTACCTGGCCAAGAATGGAGTTAGTACAGCTTTTAATCTTTGTACTTCAAGAAAAGATCAGTGGTTAAAAAGAACTTAACGAATCAGTTATGCCTTTTAAGAGGCCTCATTACCGTGTTCTTGGTATACACAATAAGCATTTTGAACTCCACAAAGTCTGCGGTGCTGTGAGTGTTAATTCCTGGCTTAGTACTAGCTAGGAGAGCATTTAAAACATAAATCTGAAGGCTTCTGGTCATTGACCTTGTGGAGCTGACTAGTGTAGACTGTAGTGAGGTCCTGTGTTCGTGGCATAACTCCAGGTAGTATTAGGCAAAATTGCTCTGAGCGTCATACCAGCAGCAATGCGTGCTATGTCAAATCACTGTGCAAGCAGAAACTCTCCCATCTGGCTCGTAAGAATCTGTGCAGAAGTGGAGGGAGGAACACAAGGCTGCAGGAAGTACAGACAGCGGTTTGTGGCGCACAGCTACAGCCCCAGCTGGCTCTGCAGCCCATCTTGAAACAGATCTCTTATTAATCAAGTTAATTTTACAAGCAGAGTTCTTTCGTGTCACCACTGAACACACAGTACCTGGACCGCAGTGGCAACACGTGCCTTAAGGACACCCTGCTGAAGAGTGTGTAATCAACAGATACTGAAAGCAGCATGATGTGCCTTTTAATCATGTTGCATAATGCAGGACAGTTTGCATGTGCTCCAAAGCAAGCACTGTTTATAGGGCTGCCCTGGCAAAGCAAAGGGGCAGGGAGGAAGGGGAGAGAGAATGCTGCTGTCTTATTTTTTACAGGAAAAACAAGAGAATAAGAAGCAAGCAAGAGGCTCCTCTCAGTAGTAATGCCCGAAAAACTGTTGATAAAGACATTTGTTGAGTGCTGTAATTCCTAATATTTTAATTCTGTTGGAAGATGCTCACCTGTAAAATGTTTATTTCCTTTTGTGGCACCAAAAAAAAGCAAACCCAAAACCAAAGTGCCGTCCACCTAACTCGGGAGTGATTACAAATGTCTTAATTAAAAGGTAAGCATGTAGGACAGTAGAGCAACAGACAGATTTGTAACGAAGAAATCTACATAGAACAAAACCTCTCCAAAAAACGAGGAGCAGCAGAGTTACCTGGGCAAAGCATGAGTCCTTCCCCCAAGTGCAGAACAGGTTCCTTGGCATGGACCGGGCTGACTAGAGGCGCGTGGGGACCATGGAGTTATGGGCATTTGGGACGCATACAACACAAACCAGCCTGAAAACTCAGACACTCCTCACTCTGACAACACCAAAGTCTGGGAAATAGATAAATACATTACTGAATTATTTCAAAATACAGAGCAGTTCTGTTAGATGCACAGTTTGTTTCTCTTCTGCGATACTCTCAATGTAACGTTTCTGTTCTGTATCCTAACCATCATCAGAATTCCTTTAGTTTCCAAGATGCTTAAACCAAATGAAATTAAGAATTCTACTTACGTTTACTGGGTTATTTCTACAAGTGTAGCCTTCCTTGGCAAAGTTCTACAATTCTTAGGTTTAAACTTATAAACAAGCAACTCTCCTTGTTATTTGTGCTTCCGTGTTTCCTTTTAAAACTCAAAATCGATGCCTTTTAGTTGTGCAGGTCTGTTGTGGTTTGGTTGGGGCTTTTTTCTTATTTGTAGCCTATTAAAAACCTTTCTACCAAGAGCCAGTGCTCAGTCATCAGTCACATTAGTTTGTTTCAGTTCTTTTTTTTGGAAGTGCCTGGCTGACATGTGTTCTCACCTTCATAAAATGATCTTTTTGTAAAACAGGAAGAACTTTCAAGTAAACATTTTCATATTAGCCTGTATAAACATGAGTAAAGTCAGCAAGATACAGAAAGTAATCTTGCCCTACTCAGCACTGGCTTTAAGAGTTCAGTACGACTTTTAAGATCAGTTTTACTGAAATTAGAGAAGAACAAGGAAGGATTAGAAGTCAGAAAAATGCAATCTATGAGGAAAAGGTTGAAAGAACTGGTGCTGTTTGATCAAGAGAAGAAAAGGCTGAAGAGAGATAAAATAACACTCTTCAAATATGGAACAATTGCTTAGAAAAACAACCCCCAAAAAAACGGCTTTGGTTGCTGCAAGGTTTGTGATTAGACCTTAAGGGAACCTTCCTGAGCAGTGAGCGCAGCAAGAGCATTGCAATAGCTGGGGGAGTTCACACAGTTCCATCTTAGGAGATTTCTACAAACAGGTTAATGTATAAACATCTGTCGGGAGTGCTGTAGGATATAGTTCATCGCAGAGGGGATGGATTAGATTACTTTTTTAAGGCACTCCCCAGGCCTATTGCTGTTCTAGGCGATTCTGCTTATGCAGCACAAATTTGCAATGAAGATGCAAACATTTTTGCTAGCTTATCACAGTTTTTTACAGTTGTGATCAACTCCTTTATCAATGTAAACCACTACCATGGTAGATGCATGCAAAAAATGTTCAGTGTAAACAGAAAATAAAGATATGCATTTTTACAAAGCGCTACAGTTCACAAAAGAGTCAGATTACCAGGTGAGGAAGGAACACACCACTTTATTCTTTAATGCTATTTGCTATTAGAAATTTTCATCTCCTGCATTATCTGTAAGACTAGTCTGCTATTATTCCAGCTCTCGTATTCCAAATTACATGCAGAGGATTAGAAAGAATCTCCTGGGTCATCAAGCCCAGGTCCCTGTTATCAAGAGTCAGCCCTGTAGTCTGTAATTTATCAAGTTTGAATTTGTTTGCAAAATTCTGTCTTAAAATGCTGCTTCCATTAATACTGACCAGACGGCTGCTCCAGACTTCTCTGATGTTCCAAAACTTCTTAAGTTTTCAATGTAAATTTAGTTAGGGCAGTTTATATTACTGCACTCTTGTGCCAGCTCTGATTTGAACCTTAAATATCTCCATTCTGTCCTCCAGTGACAGCAATCCTATCCCCTCTTGGGTTTTAGGTTAAATTTTTGTTGTCTCTTCTTTAGCCAGTCCCTTAGCCACCTTTCATTTTTTCCTACTGATTATCATCTTTGCTATATTAACTCATGTTTTCCCAGATGTGTTTCTTTGACATCCAGATGGATTGGATCCACTGCTTTCCTTGTCAGCAAGATAATCAGTTGGTAAAGACATGTACCTTAACGGTTTGGCATAATCTACTCCTAAAGTAGAAGCTGTGTTTTATCTTATTTTAAATTTTTCTCAGCGTCTTCAGTTATATTTCCTTCAATATTTAAAAGCTTTGCATAGGCTTGAGACATGATCGATGGATCCAACTGATTATGTTCTAGTCTTGCTTCATCCTAATCATAGGCACAGTATTTGCTATTTGCGTCCTTTCCTCACTATCTGATCCAATCTCAGCTATTTGTTCGAAATCCTTACTTCTGGATTCCATATTACATGGTGGCTCTTCCAATATACTGGTTATTTTAATGTATTGTTTCTGTCCCATCCTTCAAATTAGCACATTCAGGTATTTTGACTTTGCTGCCATCTCAGGTGAGCTCATTTCCGTCTCTCCACGTTGAACACCTTTCTCCTGAAAGTCTGTATTCCTCAGTAACTGAGAGGTAACACCATCTTATATGTATGGTTCCACTCCCTTTACCTGTTTCCATGCTCTGTATTTCCTCAAATGGTTGGTTATTAGCACTTATTTAAGCCGGGGGACACCAGTCAATATTCTCACTGGCCACGTTTTGCGTGGTAGCCTGCAGCACTCACCAGAAAGGAGGCAACTAGGATTCGGCATCCTCCTCAACCTCTTCGTCCAAGTCATTCCTACACGAGCGCCCTGCTCACCCACCCCACTGCAGGCAGTGCTCACGTTGGGCCTCCCACATCCCATCTGTCAGCCTCGCTGACAGCACAGTTCAAATAAAAAAACCAGGCAACCTTCTTGGTGCCAAAGGTGGAAGGAGGAAGAAGGATCTTGTGCCTTATGGCCCAGTATCAGGGGTTGGGCGGAGAGGACTCTGGAGGTGCAGTGCCCGGGCTGTGGGTGCATTTTGCTCAGAGGTGGTGCGGTGCACAGCACCGGCTGCCATACCAGCTCTCAGTGGATTGGGTGAGGAAAGGTGGGTGCTCCGAGATAAGATTCACAATAAAACCACCCTGAGTGAATGGGAAATCCTGTGCTTTGTGTGCATTTCAGTGCCTGCTGAGGCTGCAGGAGAGAGGAAGCCACTGCTGAGGCTTCAGGTGGAGAGGCTGGCTAGGTGTATTGCAGACTGTATGGCTACAGCTAGGCCCCTAAATTCCACTTTAAACCAAATATAAGCACTTCGGCGCTTACAAATCTACTTCTTTATCAAAATATTTGCTGATAAACCCTGAGTCCAACAGAAATAAAGAGAAACTTCATGGCTTTTGACCACCTGACTTTTCTAACCACGTCAAATGCCCTAACCTCTGCAGCTTGCCTGTCCGTAAAGAAGCAGTAACACTCTAGCAGCATTTACGTAACTGCTACTCAATATTTCATTAAGCTTCCTCCATGTGACATGTAAAACTTCCACCTGCTCAGTCACCCCAGTCCTGACTTGAACTAACAACTCTTGATACTACAGTGCTATATTTGCTCTCAGCAAGCTGATAACGAAGCGTACGGAGGAGCGTCTGATACAGTTTATGCTATAGCCTAAGGCCGTAATTGTTTTACACTCGCTGTTATCATCGAGCAGCAGGATCAGTTTAAGTTTGTTGGTCTCTAGAGAAGAAGGAAACCACAAATACAGTGAGAAATCCATATGCTGTGGTGTTTTTAAAAGTCAGAGAGCCACTACTATCATTAACTATAATTTTAAGCTTTGACAATGCTGTCGATGAGTCTCAGTATTTTGTCATCGCTGTACTATTTGTAAAAATCTGTTTCTCTCCACTGGCTTCTTCTTTCATCTCTGTGGTTGGCAGCCTTGTTATTTGTTTTTCTGTCTAATGGAAATTCTAGAACTACTGGTAGAAAGTGAAGTGTTGCTATGAAAAACACATTATTCTCGTCCCTGCCCCCATCCCCAAATACCTCTTTCTCTCTGTTTAAAAATGAATTATTTACAATGTAAATGAATACCGTTTCCTCCTCCTCCCTATTTGTTCCAGAGTCAGCAAGAGCTTTTAAAAAGCTGTTTCTTTCTAAGCTTACCAGTGAGATAATTCTGAGTCACTGTGAAAAGTTTGTCTCTGACCATCCCCTTCTCTTTTGCACAGAGACATTTTCACAGACCTCCCCTGGTATCAGGCAGTGCTGAGAGTAGAGCAACTGTGTAGTGTCCAAAACGCCAGCCCAAATGAGTTAGCAGTGAAAAAGTTCAGGAATAAACAGAACATTGTAGCATGCTCTAAAGATTCAATCCTGATCTTCATCTGATCATTTCCTCTGCCTCATCCACACAAAATAAATATAAGAAAGGCCAGCAAGTACAAAATTAGCCTCTGTATTGCAGTAGAGCAGACTAAAGCAGCTTGTAGGCTTTCTCTCTAAGAAACTTTGTAAAGCTCTGGTTATCAGTGAAGCTTCTAAACTTCTAAATCTGGCAATTTTTGTTACTACCTTTACACTCATTTACAGGTCCCCAATCCCCAGTTCTACCCCCCACCTCCCTCTGTCTTAACACGTCCTGGTCCCACTGCTGTATGCAGAATCAGATTTCTGGATGTTTCCTCACAAAATACAATACAGGTCAACTTACCACCTGTAAACAACTCCATCTGCTCCAAAACAGTTTGTGTTTAAAAAGGAATGAAGAGAGAAAGTGTTGCCCTCACATTGCTGGGAGGCAGTCGCTGGCAGTCCTTGCTCCCTTCTCCATAATGCTCTGGGAAACCAATTGCATGAACCAGCTGGGCACCCCCTTCCCATCTTTCCTTGAGATACTAGGTAGGCTTTGTGATTCCCTTCTTTCCCCAGTTTTTACCAAGTCTGGGAACTGCAGAAGAGAGCTGAGAGAGAAGGTGGGAGCAGCTCCCTGGATTCTCCTGCCTTGCAGGTCATTTACAGTCCAGTCCCCAGTGGATACCCTAAACTTAGATCTTCCAAATACCAACTGGATGCTTCAGTTCTGACCCACAACTAAACTAATAGCCAGCAAAAAATGTGGAAGCCTTGCTGGTGGTTTTAAGCCTGTCTATGAGACCTTGGTGTAACCATTGCCACAAAGACATTGATGCGAGCAGAACATATCGAGATGCCCCAGGGAGGTCAGACATCTGGGACACAGCACCTCTGCTTATCCCTGAGTCCTTATAAGCTGCTTCTGGGTGTCAGTGAAAGCAGTCATCATAATTTCTAATGCCATTAAACCTCTATTTCAGAGATTTCTTCTGCTTCTAAAATCCATCATTCTGATGCTGGCATTTTTGTGGAAAACCTTTCCCATTGCAAGAGAAACCTTCCTCAAATTGTGAGAGAAATTAGCTCTAAAAGCTTTATTCAACCCCTATGCTGATATAATATAATAAAGCACCTGCTTGTTACATTTCACTCTTCATTTGAGCGATCAAACAGGAGTTTTTAAGATTTCAGGAGCAGGGCTAAAGGCAAAGGGTTGAACTTCTTGATTCATCCAGTTCTTCACAAGGGTGCTCACCACAGCGTAGCCAAGTACCGTGATTACAAGCAGCCAGCTCTGCCTCTTCCAGGGTGCGAGTGATGAAGGATGCACATGCAAGGCGAGGTGTGAAAATGTCCAAGAAAACTCAGAAGACAGAAAGTCAGGAAAATTCAGAAAGCACCATGCAGACAATGATGGAAACTCGTGTGCCCACGTGCAGGATTTCATCTTCAGAGCTCCGATTAGGTTATGACATCATTGATACCCTAGGTATCTACACAACCTTCTACTCCCAAAGTTCTTCTGCCCCACTTATCAGGAAGCACATGAGAAACTGGCAGACAGGATTAACACAAGCAATGTGCAATGAAATGCTGCCTTACTCTGTTGATATTAGCAAGGGCTTCATAAAGAACGATTTTTTCTTGTTAGAACAAGAGTTTTGTGCCGAAGTTACTTCTACGTGGTGAAATGTATCTGTATCCCATACGGCATGTGCCTGTCTGTAACCAAAGGCCAGGAGGAGCATTGCAGGGAGAAAAAAATAAACTCAACAGTGAGAAAAAAGGGACTGAGGAATTAGAATTAGAGCTTGCTTTCCATTTCTAGACACCCAGTGGAACTAAGTGCTTTGTACAATCCACCAAGTTAAAAGCTGAAAACGATTAGGAGAGGGCCATTCTTTTTGTGCACATGGCCTTTCCAGAGGCACGGGAAATTAAATAAATAATAAGCCAAATCCAGAGGTGGGTTTATATTTAAACACAAAGTTTACATTCAAGTTTCTAGGAGAAGAGTTGGAACAATGTGGAGTAAGCTTGGATCTTCTCGTTCTCTTAAGATCAAATTGCATCATATTTTTAGACTTTAACACTGTACATGTTTTGACCCAAAATGTAGTTAAAGTCTTCTTTTGTCTTGCATCTATTGTGAATTATTAGCACTGGAGTTTCTATAGCCGGCATAGGCTTTCATAGACATAAACCCAGAATTGGAGTGGGGCTGTTAGGTTGTTGTTTTGGGTTTTTTTCTTTTCAGTAAACACAGATTTATAATTGCCAAAACCCCTCCAGACCCCTTCAATCAGAAATCAAGGGGAAGGCTTTCAAAACATTTTGGCCTTTTTTTATTTGAGGCACCTCCAGCTTTTTGTGCAGGCATTCCTTCCCAGCAAATAGCACAAGAGCTAGCATGCCGAACAAATAAATACACACAGGTTCCTGAATGTATAACCCTTTCCCTCCAAGCATCCTCCTCCTCCTACCTTGTATGCACACACTGCGGGTTTAGACTGCAAGCATGATTTAATTCCATGAAAACAGAACTAACCAAACCAAACAGACCCCGTAAGGATTCAAGAAAAAAAAAGATTCTTGAGACATGGCAACGTGTTTCATGCGTGAGCTGAAGATCAAAAGCCTCCAGAAATAATTCCTGTTTGTTGAAACATTTGTTTAGACCTCACCTTCACGTTCACGAGGGACTCCTGGGCATCCTGACCCCTCCACAAGGAAATACATGAAGATTGCTGATGAGAAACACCAGGTGCATCTGCTTGTGAGGTTTTTCTGACTTGGAGCAAGTTCCTAATAATCGTACCCAGCCCTAATGGCATCTTGTTCAGTGCTCTGGTTATATACATGGCGGGGAACATGACTTAAGACAGAAAGTCCTGTGCAGTAAGGTAACTTTTTTCCTAGTCTTAAATATGTAAGGCAGACTTTGTGTCTTTAAAAAGCAAACAGCTCTCATCAGAGTTGCTTTGGTGATGCTTTTTGCTAGCGTACCTCAGACTACACTTACAGTGTTAGAAAGCTGCCCCTCACAGTCTCAAAAATGAATCTGTGTTTTCCATAACTAGCCATCTCTGAAGCAGGTAAACACATCCAAAGACCTAAAGCCAATTTCCAGTTACCATGAGTGAACTGGTTAGTTCTAGCCAAAGATGAATTTTTGTGCCATAAAAATGCTCTACTTTCGGGCTCCCAAGGACCACATCAGCAGGCTTCAGCTTAGAAGACAAAAAAAGAAAAGAGAGAATGAAAGACACAGAAGCACCCTTACCCACAGTATTTCACAACACCATATCTGTACACAAGGTTCATAGCCAGTCCAAGTCCAATGATAAGGGGCGAGCTGTAGCGTGCTCTGCATCATCACGCAGCAAAGGCCACTTCCCCGTGTGCATGCCTGCAGCCGGGTCAGCTGCTTCTCCTGCAGCCAGCCCTGCCGTAGCTTGCAGGGGGAGGGAGGTGAGCGGGCCAAACCTCCGTTTCCACTGCTACTCTTGACATCTTATGAAGGTTGAATATCTTAATGAAGTTTTTGTAAGGTTGTTGTGTCAGGTCTTGGCTTCTTTTTTCAATAGTCACTTGAACCTAGGTCCTTCTGAACCATGTTGTTTACAAATGCAATTAAAGCTTTGGAAAACATATTTTTAAACCACACATGGCTAGCAGAACCTGACCTAGAATTTAATGTTTCATGTGGAGCTGATAAAAGCAGACTCTTTTTGCCTTTTTGTCCCTCTGTGAAAATGGCATTAGAGATGCATTAGATGTGAAGAGGTGTTAAAAATCCTTTACTATCTAAAGCACATTCACCATCTCTTTCTCTCTCCAAGGAGGGAAGTACTGTCCCACCCTCATCTCCACTTGTTTGGATGGCAGGCATCACTGACAAGACCTGACTGGCAGATGGAATTCTTTGTTATACCAGTCGCCTGATGCAATACAGCCAGTGGCTGCCATGGGAAGGGCAGCTGTATACACAGGAAATCCTTCACATTTAGGGTATGTTGTTATATTTTCCCATGAAACCAGAACTGAAAGAAGCTCCAGTTATCAGGACCCTTTTTAAGCTGGCCTTATGATCTACAAATTCAGACTGTTTCTCTGGGACTTGAAAAGCATTAGTAACACATCAGGTGGTAGAGGTATATAAATAAAAACCTACATTTCTACTTATCTCTATATTCACTCCTATACAGCAAACTTTTCAGAGTAAGAACTAGTGGGGCCTGCTGTAGTGCAGCACAACATTTAGAAAAAGTGGCAGCATTTGTTAAGGGCAGGAAGTATAAAATCTAACCAAATTTTTCACCTGACAGCTAAGAGAAAATACTGCCACTAGCATCTCGGGACAGATTTCTCATCTCCTTTGCCATGTTAGTGTTGTTCAGTGATTTCTGCCACTACTTCATTTCCATAATTTTCCTGTCTCGTGTATTATCTCACTTCATATATTTCTCAAGGCTCAAGCTGTTCATTCTTCCTTTAACCTCCATGGCTAGCAAGATCATGGAACAGATCCTCCTGGAAACTATGCTCAGGCACATGGAAATAAGGAGGTGACTGGTGACAGCCAACATGGCTTCACCAAGGGCATACACAGCCTGACAAATTTGGTGGCCTTCTATGATAGGATTACAGTACTGGGGGATAAGGGAAAAGTGACTGATGTCATCTACCTGAACTTGTGACACTGTCCCACATGACATCCTTTTCTCTGCATTGGTGAGACATGGGCTTGATGGATAAGGAATTGGTTGGATGGTCACACTCAAGGAGTTGCAGTCAATGGCTCCAGGTCCAAGTGGAGACCAGTGATGAGTTGCATTCCTCAGGGGTTGGTAGTGGGACAGGCACTGTTTTAACATCTTTGTTGGTGATGAGGTCTGTGGGATTGAGGGCACCATCAGCAAGTTTTCCAACACCACCAAGCTGTGTGATGGGGTCGACATACTGGAGGGAGAGGATGCCATCCATAGGGACCTTGAGAGATGGGTGTGTGCAAACCTTGTGAAATTCAACATACAAAGGACATGGAGCCATTGGAGCGAGTCCAGAGGAAGGCCACAAAGATGATCAGAGGGCTGGAGCACCACTCCTGTGAAAACAGGCTGAGAGAGTTGTGCTTGTTCAGCCTGGAAGAGAAGAGAGCCTTCTCTTCCGGGGGGATGGGGGGAGCTTACTGCAGCCTTCCCAGACCTGTTGTTGGTTTTTCTGCTTCCCATTTCTGAATTTCTGTTCCTGGCCTTTGTTTCCATCTCATCTCAGTCTATAAACTTGGCTTCTATGGCCTCTCTCACCCTTTGTTTTCACAGCCTATCTTGACACTAACTAAGTCCTGTGTCACTAGAAATAGCCTGCTAAACTCTCAGTAGCTGTGTGGTTTTGCATGGACACACACATGCATGTGTGCGCACACACACACTTTGTTGCTTAATTAATTGCCTTGGGCTATCTTAACAGTCTCCCTCATTCTCCATGACCAATTCAACTGCACAGTCACTTAGGGACTCTTAAAATGTGCTAAGGAGGCTCATTCTGAAAGTGCCCATAATAAAAAACTCCTTCAGCTTTTCCCCTTCCACAGAATGCAGTTTTTGCCTGTCAGAGCTGTCTTTAAGTCTGTGAATGCCCAGATGGCCTGCTCCCTGATCTCCCGTGCTTTCCTGGTAGAAGTCTTTCCTCAAACTCTATCTACCTGTGCTGCCCACCTTCAAAGGAACACACAAGAAACACACACTGATACCGCAGCTGAGATTATCTGATCCATGCAGGCTAAGCTGTAGCTGCAAAAGAGTCTAGCCTATAGTTCACATCACACTCTCGCTGAAATCCTTCAAGTTACCTGTTGGGGTTTGACCTGTTGTCTTGTTGTGTCTTCAAGTCCTGGACTCTCTGGGAAAGGCTGCACGATGCCTGGTCACAACCAGCTCCCAATGCCCAGGGGCTCCCACCTCAGACACCCCTGCAGTGGGAGCACCCGTACTGCTATTATTAGAAGAGCTCATCACTGTTTTGTCACCACATCCACCTCAGCTGTTCAGAAATGAAGGCTGCCCCTAGAAGAATCGCCAGGGCCCGATGTGATGCTTTGAACTCAGTGTGTAAATACAGCCCGGTTGGAGCAGGGGCTAGATCTGGTCCTTAATCAGGCTATGAGCGCAGTAGTATAGCTAAGTATAGTAACCACTTAGTTTACAGTACAGTGACCCAATAATTATGCAAGATAATACTGTATGCACTTAGCTCGCCTGCACCATTCAGAGCACTTGCCAATAATACACGAGCCCATTTCATTATCTCAGGGCTCTTTATAAATGGCCCATTTTCTCCAGAGATCACTGGAGCTATGGCACGGAGGACTGTCTAGGTATATTTAACCCTGTGGATCATTCCAACATGCTTCTTTAAAAGAAGATCATATTGTTTGTCCTGCTTTCCATTTTTGAAAGGCTCGGCTTTGGCCAGAGGGTACTCTACATATCTGGCTGCAAATAGACTGCTTGGAGCCAAGCAATGCGGTGCCTTGACTAATTTCAGCATTCACTTAAGCTAAATTATTTATGATACTCTCTGCATGGGCCTTTCTGTGTTGTTGTTGTTATTTTAATGTTGTAATCTCAGACAGAATAAAAGGATAATTTGCATGCGTGTTCGGCTACTGTGGTAGCTCACACATGGCCCTGAAGGCTGAAGCCAACTACAATATATCCAAAGTCTGAACTGAGTGGCCAGAAAAGGAAATTTTGACGTGCCGGTAAATCATGTCCCTAATGGTGAGAAAGCTTAACATTTTTACATAAGCAGCTGAAACAACATCAGAAACATTTTCCAGTGATAGAGTTATTCACTTGTATCAAAAGCTCATCACCTTTGCTGCAGCACCATAAATCAGAGCGATGTTAAGCTGAGAATGGTCTATTTTCACCTCCGAAGCTGGTATTATGAGTCCCAGTTCATCACCAGCAGAGCGTGGCTCTGTTGTCGTGCGAGTGTAAAATGCCGTACAGGCACAGGGAAGAAATACAATGGTGTTTTTAAGGAGTCTTCTAGTTTCCAGCAGGCACAGGAGATAAAAACAAAATAAAAGTTACATGGGAATGCAGAGGGGAGAAGTAACCCCCACCCCCCCTTCACTGGCTGGTGGCTTGCCAAAGAAAACAACAGAAGTGGGGATTAGAGCTTGTGACGTGCACATTAGAGACTACCTATTCCCTGCCTTTTCTCCTCTGAAAAGCTGCCATGTGAAGAGAAACATTCCTTTTATTATTTATGGGGACAGCCACTCTTGTTTATTATGCTCATGTTACTACGCTACATGCCAAGTACAAGCCCTCTTTCTCATAGAGAGTTTTTTCTTTGTATGGGGCAGGGAGGGGTGAGGGGGGGAGAGAGAGAAAAGCAAAAAACCAACATCCCTGTTTGCAGGATTAGTGAGGAAATTGGAGCTGGGGTAGAAAAAGAAGGTCTTTCTACAGAGCTGTGATTCTGCTTTGAAAGGCAGAGCGCCGCAGTGCCCTGACACCATCGTGCTCCAAGGGATTAGCGGGAGATGTGCCTCAGGAGCGTTCCCATTCCTTCCCGCATCCCCCAACAGCCCAAGGAGCAGAGAACACATGGAAAGCAAAGCATTAAACAACTGATAATCTGAGCATCGGCGGTTGTGAGGGTGCTGGAGATGGATATTTTCCCCCCTCTGTGTTTAGAAGAACATTGATAGGAAGGAAAGAAAAACGAGTTTATTTCTGCGCCCACCCCCACCCCCTTGTTTTTCTTCTATTTTTTTTGCAAGGCAGCCCGAGGACAGCTGACCTATTTTCTGAGTTCCACAGCACAGGAGGCTCCCCAGCACCTGATCACTTCTTTGTGCCTGACCCCTGAAGCGTGTTTAATACCCTGGTCAGTGACTGCTAAGGAAGAAGCCTTCCTCTGGTCTTGGACTGCGGCCTTGTACTGAATATGGGCACGCATTCGAAACAACCTACCGAATGCAAAGCAAATCCCAAAGCAGAGGGAAGGGAATCCAGGCAACAGCTCTTTCTGTGGTAAGTGGCAGTGGATTTACCGCCTGGCAGTGCACAAACTGCCTACAGCTGGGGGAAATTGCTAGTTCAGTTCTCCCATGTTTAATATGATTACTGGTACTAGTTTGTAGGCTTAATTTCATTCCCCTGAATTCCTCTCCCCTAACAAAAACAAAACAATCAAACAGAAAAGCAGCACAATAAAAATCCCTTCCAGAAATACAGAATATAAAATGCATTTTTCAAACCCAGAACCTTCACTCATTCTGTCTTCAGAAGAGAGTTTTTTTGCTTTTCAACCAAGTTACACACAGAAAGTTTATTCTGGGAAATGAGTATGCCAGGCTTTGTGGAAGGAAGAGAACCCTTTCTCCTTTCTCTCTAGAGTTTTTTAAAAAGACCCTGACTGATGCCCCTTGAGCACATAGTGTAGGAATTAAATATCTGGCTATGGGAGAAAGCAGAAAGATGATAGATTTGCAGGGCCCACGTGAAAATCCGACTCGGATGGTGAGAGGGTACAGCTCTCCTCGGCTAGAAGAGTGGGTTAAGTATGAAACTCCAGACTTCATTCTGCCAAGAGTGGGTAAGAGAGAGTGAACTCAGTAAAAGAACACAAAGACTTCTATCTCACGCATAATTTTTCAGGTTTTAGCCTTAAAACACAGGCTACAGCAACTTAGTTGCGTCTCAGAAACCACTTATTGCTTCATGATGGCCTTACAACAACAGGCTGAGCAAACACTTTCCTGTTTATCAGCAACACAAATGCTCTGTGACAACAGCAATACTTGAGGTGGAGCCTGCTTTAGTTACAGGGCAATTCACAATAGCCAAAAGAAACATACCATAACAAAATATATTCCAGTGAATTGCATTTTTCATGGTATGAGGCTGCAAACATAAACACTGCGTGCAAACTATAGGTTTAACATACCATTTTACCCTTGCAGTAAGTTGCTGATCTTACCTGGATTTCTTCCTCAATATAGCATAAATAATTGTTACAAATAATATATTTAATACCTGCTTTGAGAAGGTATCTCCAGATTATTGAATCAAAACAAGTGATAGCTTTCCATGCTCTTTCAGGCTTGCCTTACTGAACTTTGGAGATGTGATTTCTTTCACAGCCACAATGCTTTTTTTTTTTCCTTGCAAAGAGGCAGAAATCACAGCCATGTTATAAACAGAACAATCAATCTATGGCATTGCAATGATGCTCTCCTAGCCCTCTGAGTCCACTGCAGGATATATTTTTGCTTGCAAACTTCACTACCTGTTAAATATACTTTCTCCGTCACTGAGAATGTCAATTTAATTTACATCTGCTCTGCAACTACCACAGTATTTAAGCATTTCTAATCACGCTTGCCAATGATTGTCTCACTGTTGCTAATCTGTTAATTAGCATTTGTTGCATATCTGATTATATTTTACTCATTGTTGGCTTAATTTACATTGATTAAGACATAAACAGTTATTGCTAGTTATTACCAGTTTAGCCTTTTACAGGATTAATGTTATGCCATTGTTGACATAAAATTGAAGTTAATAATTCACTTTTTTCCCTTCAGCCTCATCACCATGGCAGGCATGAAGTTACTCTCCTGCTGTTGGCATTCCGGACTGCACAGCTCTGCCCAAGCCAGGCATTATCTTTTGGGTTTAGAGATTAATTCTGATCCAGAGCTTTTTTATCATTATCATCATCATCATCTTCTTTCATGGCCTCGCTGTCCTCACATAATGAACATCAAACCAAGTCCATTAGCTTCAAGGGAATTGCTTTCATTTTCAGCAGGAGATGGCCAGGCTAAGTGAGCTCGACCCTCCTGCCCCATCCTGACAGGCACATCTCACTCCCATGCCCTAGCAGCCTCATTTTCTTTACTCCTTCATTTTTTCCTACTTCAGGTTTACTTCTGTCTTCCTCCCCTTTGTCGTGGTCTCAGCTGCTGCCAGCCAAGCCCTCCCAGTCCTGCACCTCTTGTACTGCAAAGCCATTGATGCCCTCTGTGCTACCCAGTCCTGACCATTTCCCGTGTTCCTTCCACTCCACAGCTGTATAGCAGCTTTAGCCACTGCCTCTTATAGGGGGTGGCTGCAGCCTCTTACTACCTCCCACCCAACCTTTGTGTATTTAGAAAAAAACCAGATTTCATTTCTGGTGGACTAACTGAGATTATAAAGAAGGAGCAAATAGGCAAGGAAAACCCTTCTCCCAACCTCAGTGGGCTTGATGACCTCCTTCCTTTTACGAAATTTCACCAGTCCTTTCATGCCATCCAGACTCTCAAAATAGTACAAGACCACACACTTCTCTCCTTCTCAAAGTCCTCCCAAACTTTATCTACTGCCATAAGTGGTTATGTAAGTCACTTCCTTTTCTTTTTTGTTTAGGCTTCAAATCCAGAAGGGTTCTTGCCTTCACAAGTCCTTTCCCTTATCCAGGGTCCCATGCTTCCCCTTTGGTGGCTCCTGCTGAAGCCCTCAGTAGGGAAGAAATGCACCCATGTTCCCAGCACGGTGGCTGTACCTCGTCCTGCCATCCCAGGGCCGTGTCCCTGGGGTGGGGGTGACACGTCGTGGGGTGCCCCTCAAACTCAGTACCCACAGCTGCCAGGCCCCAAACCACATGTCTAGCTGGGCTGCTGAGGAACTGCTCATACCCCCAGACCCATGATCTGAAGGTAAAGGATAAGTTTTCTTCAGAATCCCATTACTGGCCATTGCTGTGGGATGATCAAAAGTTTTTATTTTGCCTGAGGAATACCCCTTCCTCTTCCAAGAAGGATGGTTGTACCAGCATCTATGGCATGCAGATCTGAGTCCCCTGGAATGCCTTTGCCTCCAGTTGTTCAAAATCCTCCCTGCTTGTGTTTGCTTATGACACACACCCAAAGCCTGGGAGGAAGTTTATTGTATTGCTCTTCCTGGCTCCAGGTTGGTTGATTGTGTGCTGGGGGTATAAGGTCTTGGTGGGACAAATGGTATCAGCCCATCTGCTTGTAAATCATACTGCAAAGTCTTGTTATGGTCATCGTGAGGAGGCTCTGGGCACCCCTACAGTACTAATAAATAGTTGGTAATAATAAAAATAAAGGAATAAACTAAAACCAGCAGGAGCTGGCAACAGCCAAGAGACCTGAATATTTTCTTTTCTTTGACTTTTTATTAAAGTTAGTAAAAAAATTGTATACAAGAAGCCCTTTCCAGCAGAAAAATGCCTCCTCTTTTTTCCCCCCCGAGGGAGAAAACTCACCAACAGAAACACAACAGTTTCTACACCACCATAGTCAAATGTCTGCAGTCCACAGATACATTCATTTACTGAAACAAACCATTTAAGGCAAATACAAAGAGTTGTTAGGAATTCAAAGGGGGCTCTCTAAAAATGTTTAATAAGAATGATGGAAATGCTGAAGAAACCTTGAAAATTAAGAATTTTGAATACTGTCACACAGATCCAGTTGCACAATTCCTGTTAAAAAACCCTGTACGTTACCGAATATATGGAATACGTGTGTGTGAGTGTATTCTGACACACGTAGAAACACATACAAACACCTAGATGTGCTGAACTGTTTGGTGGCCTTAGAAAAAAATGTTGTGACCCTCCCAGCTGACATTCCCTGCCCTTGCTCTGAAGCAAAGTATCCTGAAAGACAGTACCTGCCCAGCAGTCACACTACGGCTGTCCAGGGGTGTACAGAGCCAAAACAGGCTGTTCTGTGCCAGGTGTCCATCTGTCCTGAGATGGAAAGGAAACGCTTTGTGACATTGAAACAACAGCTACTGGGTTTTTTACTCTGCTTCTGAAAGTGCCTCATCCTCCTTTGCTAAGGAACTTTTCTTGCAGCCCCTGTGAGGGCCACCCAGCAGCCAGCCTCTGCTCTAACGGAGTGGTGCTTTTGCTCCTGAAGTGCAATAGGTCACCAGCTTTAAAAAGTTTCACATTCCCACCTTGAGTGGAGCAATAACTTTTCCTTGTTATAAATAATGTCATTGTAATCTGGGTGTAAATTAAGGGCCCCAATGATTAGTTTCTAATATTTTTCTGCATCCCTAAAGGAAAAAAAGAACCTGGTAAGGAAAGCAGGTATCAAATGAATCACTCTTCTGTTGATTGAATAAGTTTACTATTATTTCTAAAGACTTTAAAACACACAAACTGTGCTTCTGTGATTAATGTTATTACTCCTGACACTTCTGGTCAACTTAACGCGCTGTTAAGGCTTTTGGAAAACTCAGTTCTTATAGATAATGTTCACTTTCTGACTACATGGTGGAGCGTTACTTAGCTCACGTAACTGGAGCAAGCCAGGACTGTGTGAACATTGGCACCAGTCAGACCAATCCAGTATCCTATAGCTTATCAGGGGCCATAGGAGATGCCTAGAGGCAGAGCAGAAGGTACATGGACAGGGTGATCCTTTCTCTGATACACCTTTCCCCAGACCAGCAGGTGGGGGATTTGTAAGCAGGAGATGGGATCTGGATTGTTGCATTAATAGGTCTCAATTGACCAATTGCCTATAAATTGCCTAATATTTTCTTATGAATTGATTTATTCTTTTGGCTGCTGTGGCATCCTGTGGGGATGAAATTCCACAGCATAATTGTGCTCTGTGTGTATTGATTTAAACCTTTGGGGTGATACCTAGTTTTTCTGATGAGATATATTAAGTACTTCCTATGCATCTTCTCCCCTACTGCCTTTGTTTTACAGCTACTGCTCCTCCTCACAATTATCACTCTTTTTTTTTTTTTACTTCCAGGCTAAAAAATGACAACCTCTTTAGTTTCCCCTCACATTCCAGACCTCTGAGCACCCCGTCCCTCTTCCTTGACCTTCCTCTCATTCAACCAGCTCTTTCTGAAGGCAGGGGAACAGAACTGCCTGCAATGACTGCTGTGTAGGTGGATGATACATTCACACAGCAAAACAATGGTGTTTTGTGCTGCACTCTCCTTTTCTTAGAATTTTTTTTACTCTTTCTGAGTCTAATGTAACCATTCCCAGAGAATTAGCCACAGTGACTGCAAGGTCCCCATCCTAAACAGCAGTAATTTAGTAGCCAGCAATCTGCATAGGCAGCTTGATTTCTCTTGTACCCTGCATCCCTGGGCTTGTATTTCTCATCAACACATTTCACCCACCACTTTATCCTCACCTTTCAGTGCTCTCTGTACAGCAAAGAGTTAATCCTGAATACAGGGAGTGGGAAAGAAGAAATGTTACAGAACACTTATTGTCTCATAATTTTCTCTCTGTTTGAGCAACGTACTCCTCAGCTCCTTGCTAACCAAGCTACGCTGATATCTCCTTGACATCCCCAAACCAGAAGGAATTGCTTTGGTTTGTAGCAGCACAGACTGCACAACATATTACAAGCTCTAAGCATCTCACTGATTGTTCTTTCTGGGAAGTAATTTGTTAAAATACCTGTACTCAGGCTTTATTGGTAGGGCAGAAAATGCCCAGCACACTCTGATTAACATTACTCAGTTGGTTTTCCATAAACATTTTCCACCTGAAGCAGGTAAGACTTGCACATGTTACCACACCCAAATAACATACAGTTTTTAGCACCTTCTTAGAATGATGAATCCAATGTCATGCTGATCTGCTTTTTATTCTGCATTTTTAAAACGTTAATGTTGGATACCTGTTCCGTGCAGTGTCAAACTGGAACAGTGATTATTTATTCACTG
The DNA here is from genome assembly GCA_013400835.1 of Zapornia atra. Taxonomy (NCBI): domain Eukaryota; kingdom Metazoa; phylum Chordata; class Aves; order Gruiformes; family Rallidae; genus Zapornia; species Zapornia atra. The sequence goes on along the minus strand of VZTU01019880.1, from coordinate 506,163 downwards.
TGAATCAACCAGTTGAACTGGTAGGCATGGACTTCACCCTGTTTGAATGCTTTCCCCACAGACTATCATCAGCACATACATCTCAAAGCACCCTTAGGTGACTACCTCAGCTCATCTCTGAGCCTTGTTTGCAAAGTCTTCTCCAGAAAAATCCCACAAGACCAATTTTCTGTTGCCAGTTATACGTAGTTAGATATACCATGTTTTCTACCAAAGCACTCTTCCTAGTTTTATTCTGTCCTTGTCTTTCCTTTGTATGTCTCTGTGGGATAAGTAAACTCTTATTTGGAGTTCTTCATGCCAAGAAAGAAGTTACTAAAGTGAAAAAAATAAACCTTATTTTTTTAACAAGAGGAAATAGACCAGAGCAGTAAAACCAAAACCCCAACCAAAATGAAGTGTAAAATTCTAGTAAGGAACAACATTCACTTAAACAAACTGCTCCCTAATTAATGTCCTCCCTTTATTAGAGCACAAACTCAACAGATCTTCAAATCTGATGGATCTTTGGGAACTCTTGTGGCTGAAGGACTTTCCTGGCTTAAGCTTGTATCTCTGCACTAGGTGTGTTACCATCCTGGGTCCTCCTCACCCCCCTCCCCCCTCCCTTTAGAGCTGTGCTGCTTCCCTAATACCCATCTGCAACACCTATTTTCTGCACAGACACAGCAAAAGGACATGTCACCCCCCAGTTACACCTCTTGCCTCATCTAGTTTTTCACCTCTGTGAGGGATGGAGTGTGATCTCAGTAGCTAGTATTGAAGAATTTGGGGAACAAATGAACATGGTTGGGAAAACTGGATTTAAAAAAACACTCCCCCTCTTTCTTGCACATTATCAAACCACAAATCAAATATTTAAAAAAAAAGAAAAAAGGAAAATCCCAGAACTAATGATGGTGGATACCTGCATGCTGAGGTGATGTGGGACAACCCCAAGAGCTGGAGCATATGCAAAGTGTCAGCGTCTGAGTGCTGGGATCCCCAGGTGCTGAGTTTCGGGGAAATCCCTCCTGCAGGCACAGACCAGCTCATCCTTAGCAGAGATGATCTTTCACTTAGGGAAATCAGGTTGCCTCATATTCTAAGCATATCTTTTTAAAAGGGATTTTTTTAATCATAATTTTTGAATAATTAAAGCATTAGATGAAGGGATAGGATCTAATTATCATAATTATTATGTGATGATGCATGGCTTAGTTCCTTGTAACCATTTCTTTGAACAGGAGCCTCTGAGACTAGGTTTGAAGGACTTTCTCATTGAGCAGTTTGTCAGAAGATCAGGTTATTTCAGAGACTTTGAACTGAAAAAGGTCACGCATGAAAAGCTAAGTTTCACAGCCACAGTTACACCAGACAGGACCTAGAGGAAACCCAGGCCCAAGGCAGCCACACAGCGTGGGTGCAGCCACCCTGCTCCAGAGCTGCTTGGGGAGCACGGTGCATGAATTTCAGCTGGTCTTCACCACTTGACAGTGGAATTATAACCTGGAGTTATGGTTATTACACTGTCTGTACATAACAAAAAGATATGTTTTGTATCTTTACAGCCTTTGAGGAAAGGACCTCAAAGCAATTTATGAACATTGAGCTCCCAGGGAGCTCAGTGAAATTCCTGTTAAGAGTTTGGGAGATGAATGAAGCAATGTGCTGTAAATTTGTAGTACTCATTCATCATCACACAAGTTAATTTAGTAGCAGAAGCCCCAAACCCAGAAGCCTTTCTGATGCTTCCTAAGCCCATTATAAACATTATGGGATGACAAAGGGTTACCGGGGCAAGGGCTGGGAGCTGATAAGGCAAGAGTTGCATTCCAGTCACCTATCTCGTGTTTACTTCAATCTCATGAGTGGGCAGCATTCTTTCCAGTGAAAGGAATAAAGTGGGAATCTCCTTTCCTTCCGTCCTCCTGAAGGGCTAAGCTCTGTTTCTGGGCAGAGCGTGAGGGTTTACCTTATCAGGAGAAACCCTGGTGCGGCACAGGACCAACACACAGCTCAGCCCCATGCCAAATGCATTGACATGCTGTGGCGAGAGGAAGAGCTGGAGGAAGGTGCACTCCTCTGCAATACCTTGGGGACAGATAATACCTCAATGACAACGTGATCAAGTCTGAACAGTCTGGGAACTTTAATAGGTTGTAACAGAGCTCTGCTGCTGGGACAACGTGGTGACAGAGGTTGCATGGTCTGCATAGTTCAGAGCGTTCCCTGATACCTCAGCCAAGCAAACAACACAAGTTTTAAACTCTCTGGAAAGTGCTTCCCCGTCAAAGTCACCAGCCAGGGCTTCCCCACTCTGAACGCAGGAAGGCATGGCAGCTCCTGCTGATAGCAGGAATAAGCCTTGGCCTTACAAGGAATTGTTTCTCAGAGCTGTCAGGAAGTCCTAGCAAAGGCAACATGGTGCCCTGGAAAGGCCTAGGGCCAAAAGGACATGCTACTGCTACTCCATGCATCTCCAGTCCCTCCCAGTGCAGGAGGCGCCGGGGACCGAGTGTCTCAGGACTCGGGTAGGAGGACAGGAAGGCTCTCAGCAGCTGGAGCACAGCCTGTGGCCCTGGGGACCTGTGCCCAGAACTGCTGCACCCACACACTGCCCTCTCACCTGGCTGAGTCTGGTTAGCAGCTGTGGCAACAGTGTTACAGGCATCCATTCTATTCATCTGGCACCCTTGCTGACAGTGTCCTCAGGGGGAATAAGGAATCAGAGGCCCCTTGAAGCTTTACTTTTCCCTCAGAGATGAAGCTCTGCAAGATCTGGGTACCCGCTGGAAGGGCAGCCTGAGGAAACATCTCTCCAAGTTACACTTGCTATATATGCCTTGGGGATGCCCAAAGGATTTCAGTCTCCATCTGGCTTGTTTAAGAAACATTACTTCCAATGCAAACAATTTAAAAGAAAAAAACCCCTTTGGAGCACAGGCTCAGTTTCCTGGGGAGGAACAACATGCTCAGAGGGAAAGGGAGCCCTGGGATGCACGCTGCTCTGGATCCAGCTGGTTTGCTTGATGGCACTCTAGCCATGATCTACAACAACTTTTGCTTAGCTCAGAGGAAACTCTCTTGCTTGAAACTCTGTTTCAGCTCCTTTGCAGGACCAACACTGGAAAACTCCCTGCCTGCATCATGTCACCCCGCAGAGTGACTTTTGCCCATCCTGTAACTAAGTCCCTGTATCAACTGACATGTTCCAGTCAGAAAGAAACGATGCTTTTGTTTAATCAATCCATAAGTTTTTACTACTTGCTGGGGATTTTTTGTCAGTTCACCTCTGCAGGAGGGGTGGGAAGACTAACTTCTCGTCTGTATTTGAGACCATGCAAAGTTTGGACTTGACTTCAGTAGGAGCCTCTTGGTTCGTGTAACACTGATAATAAGTAATTAGGCACATTAGGAAAGGGAAAACAGCAGTGGTTTCTTCTTTCAGGTTGTAGCGTGGTGTCTGTCAGGCACATTGGTTCTTTTCCAAATGTAGGGCATTTTGTCTACAGGTGGGACGCTCTACAAACAGTGACAGTTACATATTCCTAATACCTTTAGCAAAAAAGTCTCCAATATCATCTGTTAAGAAGCATCTGGAAAAATCCACCTTAAAAAAACCACACCAATGAAACAGCCTGCCAAGCTGCAGCTTCCCGATCCTTCCATTATAAAGAAATTTGCTTATGGTGCAATTTATGTAGGCTCCATATTCCAGCAAAAATACATCAAGTGGTATCAGGTTACCAGAATCAGCCCTAAAGCAACTGTTTCCTAGAGGGGGAGGGAATTAAAAAAAAAGAAGCAGCAGCAGCAGCTTTGCTTCACAGTCAGAAAGCCGTTGTGACACAGGGCTCTCAGGGAAGTAACAGGAACACGAGAGACGAGTTTTGGTTTTTCTTATGAAAACCTAATATGGTAACAAAAAGCAGAGGAAACACCTACTTTTCAAAATTGAACCATAATCAATTTTCCAGCAAGGAGAGCAGTCTCCAGACAGCGGTCCATCTGCCACAACAGAGCAACAGTAATACCCCTCCCTCTTCTTGGGAGAAGCTTCCTGGAAAATAACATCGTTATCTCTCAATCTTCAAAAGCTGTAAACCCCCTTGTTTGGGGAGGTTTGATGGTCAAAATGCTTTGACCCCCTGTTTGGGGTCAAAGAGGCTTCCTGAGACAAGATGCAACGCTACCACCTCCCACTCACTACAGATAAGCTTGCCTTCTGCCTTCCAGCAGAAACTCACAGCTCAAAGACATGATTTGAAATAAAAATAAAGGGTTTTCATCTTTCCCTGAACTGCTTAAGTTTTTCTGTAAGGGAAGCAAATATTAGCAGAAGCCAGTGCAGCTGCAACAGAGGTTTTTGGTTGGTTTTTTGGGTTTATTTTTTTAAGAAGCGACATAGATGCATGAAACAAAACTAAACCACATGTTCAATCAGTGGGAGTTAGAATAATTTCACTAGAATCCAGAATCTTACATTCATCAGCTGAAAACACCAGTTTTTATACAAGGATTCTCTCCTTTCTTTTCCCCATTTATCTGGCGCAGAAACAGCAAGCGCAAAAGGAAACTTGAGGCCAGACAGTTCCTTATTTCAGAGGCCAACCTGACTACTAGAAGAGCACTTTTACACAAAGTGGAAGTGACCTATTTAATGACTGTGACTCATTTTCCTTTTTCTTGAGGCTGGTAGTTAGCTGCCATGCCCCTGATGCTCTCACCCTCAGTGGAAGGGATCTTCTTTTGCTGAGCCTGCTTGTGTAACTAACTGCTAAGCATTTGCTCTGGAGATCAGGGTGAGCCTCCAGTACCAGGATCTGCAGAAAGCCTCAGTTGTACAGGGGTCTTATTCTGGCAAGCAGTAACCCTGTAGTTACACAGCTGGGCATTACAACGCCTTAGAGGGTAAGCCCAGGCAGGTGCATGCTTGTTTAGAACACTGCAGAAAATCGGATCTGCAGAAGATACTAGCTCATCTATCTCCTCAGCTGATGTGATCACCTGCTCCCATTGCTTGACTTCTCCAGATGAAAGAACAAGGTGATCCTGAAGAGGTGAACACCCTTGTGAGGTATTTTGCTTACATACCAGCAACAGCAATTGAACTGTTAGAGCTAATGCTGCATTATGAGTTTGGATAAATGTGAGCAAGAGTGACACCAAGCATTTGAACTTTCAAATACACTGGAAAATGTGAACAGGGCTGCACCTTGCTTTTGCTATCTGAGCTTGCCTGTTACTGTTATTCATGCAGTTGTGAGCTCCTAAACATGCCATTTAGTTTCAGGGCACTTCACAGCAATTCTCTCATGAATAGTCACTATGCCAGCAGAGGAAGAGATTAAAACCCAAGCGTTTGACTCATGCCAATCTAAAGACTGGCACACTGCAGGCTCATTAAGGAATAGCACTTGGCTTCCTATGCATATACCTGCCATCTTTCCCAGACTCAGGACTCCAACCTGCTGCTGTGACTAGTGGCTGAGCACCGTGTACCCAGACCTTCCTCCTGGTATGAACCACCAGGAACCTACTGTCTCGCTGGCTTGACCACATCTTTGTTGTGCCACCACAGCCACTGGTGCTGTGGCATCCATTCTGGGGAGCTGTGGAGCCACAGATCTGCTATTGCTAGGAGGCTCAGAGACAGGCCTGGGTTCTTCTTTGCAGAGCTGTCTGTGGTTAGAGTAAAATGACCCAAGTATCTGGACCATTTTCTATGCAAACAGTCCTTCTTTTAAAAGTAAAGCTTGTATAGTTTTCTCTGTCCATCTGGGAACCACTGCTTTAAATATGGAATGTTAGACTCTTTGATAGTTTAATTTCACAGTTCCAGATTAAAAATAGGTATCAGCCAAACCTGGGGCTATAATAGCCTTATGACAGTCAGTGACATTACAGGGTGTTAAACTGAATGAGCCAAGTCTTTGAAAAACATCTGCATGCCTCTTGCCACTTCCCATTAAAAAGAAAAAGTGTCTGTGAGCAAAACTACATCCTCATGTCAACATATCCTTACCAGATAATTTCTTTCCTACTCACAATTTACTTTGCTAGAAGAGTCTATGTACAATATAGATGGACATTTCTTGCTGTATTTATAATATTGCTACAAAACATCTTACATATGGTAAAACCATCTCCGCATTTTAGTTTCTCTTTCTGCCAGTGGTTGATGCTTCTCTACCTCTTGTTGCTTTTCTTATGTTGTCTCCTAAAGCCCCTTCTGAAGATTGTTGTTATTCTGTTCTTTGACAACCACAGCAACCTCCTCTGCAGGGCAGTCCTTACAATCCTGCCATGTGCAATTTATATAATATTAAGCATTAAAACTGAAGAAAAAAGCCAACAAAAAATAACCCTAAAAACTTGGCCACAGTTTCTCTTTACACGATGGTCTTTCACCACATACACTCAGTGCCAAGCTGGTCTTAAAATAAACTTCCTTCAACAGTTTATATCCTCCAAACTTCCCCCAACCCTCACCAAATAGTTCCCCTCTTATCAACCTCTAATTTTTCAGGTGAGGTTTTTTCTTGATACTGTATAATCTAAGAATCCAATTAAATAGCAATCCAATTAAAATACTTAATCACTGAGTAAAATGTGCAAGGACTCTTGATGAGAACTCAGCGGGCACAGAGAAAAGACTGCCAAACTGCTCAGAAGAGCAGACACACCACCAGGCCATGATGATGGGATGAAATGTATTTCTTAGAATTTCAGAGGAGATCTTCTCAGAGGAGATTTTGTTGCAACACAGAAAGTTCCTGAACTGAGAGGAAGCCTGAAAAAAGAATCCTTTCTGCCAGGACACAGCGTGCAAGAAGGAATTCAGTTCCCACATGCTTTCATTTCTGTTTTGTCCCAGTCTAAGTTTTATCTGTTCTAAAAGCAATGTGATCTAGTTTATGTTAAAATAAAACTTGGGCTTGAGTTTGAAAGGTCTTTTGTAACCTGAAAAAGGTATTTTGCAACTTAAAAAAAAGTTTGGCAAATCTTCCTCAATGTAGAGGGCAGTCTGCTCCAGTCAGCTTGGAGCCCCATCACACCCCACCTTTGGCTGTGAAGAACACATCCATTTCAGTAGAGAGTAACAAGAAACAAGTATTTCCAAGTGCCATGCTTTGTGAGAAATACCTTGCAATATTATGACAGATACCCATGTCCTGCCTTCAGAGATCTGCATGGTATTTTTACTTGGGAAGAGACATTTGCTTCCTCCAGCGAGCAGAACACATCTCAACTTTCAGAATAACTAAGATGCAGCTCTACACAAAGCCTGTTTGTCTGCACTTGCTTCCATGACTCTTGCTGATCTTGGTTGTCATAGGAGGTTTATACCTTGATTGCATTTCAGCAGGGAATCAGAATAAGACACATAGGAAAAAAGGTCATTGGAGGAACGATGAGATGAATCAAATGGGCTATTTGGGCAGTTAAAGAAAATGGAAGGGTCTTGTAATAGCTTTTTCTTCCACAGAATGGCTAAATAATGATTACCATTACCTGATAGACTACACAGTTCCTTGGTTTGCAAACATGGAGTCATTTGTACTGGGCTCATCACCATTACAGTTAAGTATCAGAGACATTTCTTTGTTAACTGGCAGCAGCATATCCAGTTCAAACAATGGCTGGGAGTCCTCCATTTGTTAACTGGAAAGACTACACATTTTTAATACATTCTCATTAAGCATAAACATAAAAACCAGAAGGGACTTCTGGACCATCTCAGACCACTTCTGTTGCACAAAGCAGGGATAACTTCCAGGCTGTTCAAAGCTTCATGCAGGTTGGTCTGGGAAATCTCAAAAGATGCATTTTATTTTGTTCAGGAGTTCACTGTTCCCAAACAGGACTGGTCCATTCCAGCAGCAAAGGAAGTGAGCGTTCTGGTGAGAGACTCTTCTTGAAGATCAAATAAGTATGAACATCCTTCATGCCGCTCTATGGCAGCCTCCTCTGGTATCCTGAAGGAGATGGAATCTGTTCTCCCAAAGTCCAGGATTTTACCCTGCCTTCCTTTCCTTCCTCAGGATCTTAAATTTTGTCATTTCACAGTCACAGTAATGCCCAGTTGGGACACAAAGGCAGGTTGTCAGGTAAACTGCAGAACAGTCAGAATATCAGCTCATTAAATAGAGAATAGTTTCAAGACAATCCTGTATAGAGCAAACACTAAGCTCAGATAAAAATGTCACTGATGTGAAGCCAAAATGAGATACCAGTGGGCGTGACTGGTATGTACCTTCCTGTTACTTACCATTCTAGTTTTTCCTTGCAAGTTTTACCCTGCAATGAAATAGTTAACAATACTAAACTGAATATTGTTGCTAAGCAACAACATGCCATTAGGATGAATGGCAAAATTTCAGATCTCTGAAGATCATGGTCCACCTGCCTGCAGACACCTTTGCATTGCTTAGCTTTAGCTCACATTTTCAAACCATTCTTACAACTATTTGAGGCCCAGCAGGGTATTTGTAAAATATTAAAACCAGAAGATAGAGCACAAAGTGGCAATCCCTGAGAAACAGACTCATCTTGTGGTGCCTGTGAGACAGCTCAAGCTGCCCCCACATTATTTGCCTGCTTCTTTTGGGTCATGCACTCCCTAGTCTTCTGTATCCATTTATAATTACTTTACAAACCCTTTGTACAGATGGAACTGCAGAGAAGGATACTTAGAAAGGACATGGCATTATCTCAGGCTGTGTATTCATACATTCATGCATATGCTCATTGAAGTTTAGTGATGCTTGTTTTTCTGCCTTCCCATTCCTGCCTTGTTGACATCCAGAAAGAAGTGGCCATTAACAATAGCTTGGAAGCGACCAAGCATGAATTTATGAATAGAATTTCATTGCTGTGCTATTTTGTCAGTCATTAGTACTTCATTTTACATGCCACCCATGACATCCCCAAACCAGAATCTGGTTAACTGAATGTGTTTTGGCTTTAGCTAATAATAACTATTCTATTTTAGAGACATAAACCATTGCTGCTAAAGTGTGGTCCTAACGAGGAGTTTGAGGAAGTCAAGGTCTTGATTTCACCATGGCAGGGAGTTAATAAAATTACAACACTTCTGATCTTTTCTTCAGTCTGCCAAACAAGTTGTCACTGTATTTAGGCAGCCAGGCAAAGAAGCATCTAGAATTTCAAGCTACTCCCCACGCATATGCCACAGGTAAACCAGAACAAAAATATTACAATGCAGTAAACAAAAGCATGAGAAATTCCCAATAGCATGAGCATCCTGAGAAATATCAACAGCTCAGACTTTCATGGTTCCTCTCAAAGTGGATGAAAAGTGGTCTGTGGAGGAGCAGCTTTGTAGACCACCAGCTTGGGTTTACATCTCTCCAGACTGTGGCCGAGATCTTAAGTTAAGCCTGATTCCCATTTGAACAGCCTTGGGGGTCAGGGCCTGGGTGTCATGCAGGCATCTTTAGAGTTCCCTTTTCTCACAGCTCCCTCTTCCACTTTTTTCCCCTCTCCATTTCCTGTTAGTTACTGTCAGGTGTATCACAGCAGTGTTTAGGTTAGTGCAGAGCACTACCATATATACAGACACAGGTTCTCCTTCAGTCACCCAGCCTGCAACTAACAGCACTGCTCCTGCACCCTTCCCCAAGTCCCACGGTAGTGATGGATGGATTGAAAGACCTGACTTTAACGAGGTGTCAGCTGCCCCCACAACCCACCACTGTCAGTGCAATAATCTGGACCTGCTTTGCTCCCAGGAGTTCACAAAGTACTTCCATCTAGATCATCAGCTCTCATCTGCTGCACTGCTCACAGGGTGAACTTCCAAACCTATGATTGTAACATGATCCTTTTTGCAATTGCTATTGCTTTTAAAACCAATTTGTTCCACGCTCAAAGGCCTCCAAGCTCCCATAATATTAGGATTGGTGCTTGCACACTAAATTCTGCTTGCTAACAGAGGTCTAGGGAAACTATCCAGTTACACATCAGGCTGGGGTGGAAACAGAGATAGGAAAAAAGGAGAGAGGCACATTTGATCTACAGTTTCTAGTCTTTCTTCCAGAATCACAAAATTCCCTCTGTTTAAATTAATGATGAACAGTTCCCTGCATACTTCTGCAGCCTGATGGCTGTTCAAAAATGCTCTCTCATCACAACCCAGATTAAAACACTCATCTTGCACAGTAGCTCTGAAAACAGAAGGTAGAAAGCTGTTGTTTTAGAATAGTTCTAGGTACACCATTAGAGTTGTTGTTGGATGAATCTGACCTGAACAATGAGGGAGGTAAAAAAGTCCCACTCCCTGAGCACTTTGATCTCAATAGCAAGAAAGTTCAGAGGAACAAGGGCTTATACAAAGCCCATCTGTCTATCAATCAGCCCTCTCCCCATGTACTCTGAAACCCAGTGGCCAGTTTCAATCATGTTTGAGAGAGCAGCCACCTCTTAAAACTAATTTCACAGAAATCCATGAGGGAAGAGGAAGGAGGGAAAGAGATGCCCAAACTAGTGACCTTCTGAAAGGAAGGGTCATTACCTGTGGCTTTGGTGGGTATGCAACTCTAGCCTTGTCCTTACACACACAGCCTCTTGCTCACCTACCAGGCAAATATGGTAGATGGTGAAAATATGAGGAAATCTTTGAGTTGAGAAGCAGGATGAAGTGGAGTTACCAGTGTAAGAGAAAATGCTGAAGGCATGGAATGAAGCAGAGGTTTAAGGGAGAAAGAATCATACTGGGGACATGGAAAAGCCTGGGGATATTGTGATGAGGAAGCCTTAAGAAACCAAGAAGATGGGGTTATTTGGTAGAAACCATAGGAGACAGGGGATGCAGACACATGGGAAACCAGAGCTCCATATTTATGCCTCTTATGGGTCAGTGTGGAGTATAGAAACACGCTACATGAGTCTGGAGATTATTTTTATGAAGTCTAAAACTTTAATTAGAAATGATTCAAAGCTATCACTCATCTGACATTTCAGTGAAGTGGGATTGATTTCTGAAGCTTGACCTAAATGTACAACTACACCAAGATAGTGAGTTGGCCTGGACACCACTTCTCATCAAATGACCTGAGCTGCAGTTCTCCACCCCATTGCACTGTATTGCCCAACCCAAACTATCTTCATTCACAAACCAAAATCCCCCTAGAGATCTGTAAAAGGGTATTTCTGCCCCTGCTGATGAGGTTACATTACATTGGGCCTTAGAAAGAAGTAGCAAAGTAAAAAGGAATGAGAGGGCAATACAAAGGGACCGCTGCTGACAGCCAGGGGTTATCAGCAAACACATGCTGGGAAGTAAGTTTGAGTGACAACATGAGGAAACTGGGAAGCTTCCAAGGTGACCCAGGTTACCGCCAATGGCAAGCCCAAGGACTCCTTGTAGGGCTGGTCACTAGCCCACAGACTGACCATAAGGGTCAACAGTGGCATGGAGTGCTGTGCCTGGATTTTGAGCCTTGGCATAACAGTATCACCTCTGAATTCTAGATGTTCCACAGACACCAGCTGATGAAGTTCAGCAGCATAGCTTACTAACACTCTTTTGTAAGCATTGTCCCAGGATACTGCACTGGGGAACTCTTGTTCAGACCCTTTTGGAGGTTTTATGCTCCTATAAACTCAAATACAGGTCCCGCTGTCACAGCACCACACAGGTCAGCTGGTGCCTAAAGCAAGGGGAGCCAGGAGGAGATGGGAACCCAGGGCAAACAGGGCCTAACCTCCCCAGCCAGGGCCCATCTATCATACCTGAACAAGATGAGCAGGACAAACCTGGAGATGACAGCCAGAGCCAGATGAAGGTTCAGATCAAAAGTCAATACGACAGCAACAAGACAGGTCTGAGGTCAAGCTGAAAATTCAATCTGCAGGTCAGCATTAAGATCAGGTCTAGCAGTGGCTGGGAAGGGCTATAACAGCAAGGCTGTGCTAAGGTCATCTAGCCAGGGTGTCAATATGGCAGGCTGAGATCTAGAGCAATAAAGCCCATGACAAAAAAAAGTGGGGATATAAACATGGACAAGATGTAGAACAACACTCTTTTTATACATCTCATCCCAGAGCTTCCAGTCCCTGACTGAGCTAAAATTTGGCTTCTGGGCCCATGGGTGTGGGTGGAAGCTCCAGCTGAAGCTGACTAAGGTCATTAGCACACTCAGGGTAATGACATACAGGCTTGATAGATAGATGAGGGGTGGGTGGCTCAAAATGGTGGTATGGGGTATTTGAATCTATTTAGCAGTTTCAAAGAGCCTGTGACAATGTCCCAGGAGCAATAAATATGTACTTTATTGTGCCTCAGGGGCTGGTGTGGCTATGCTACAACCATGCGCTGAGGATGGCTCACCACTGTGGTGGGAGTTGCATTCTCTTGCTCGTGCTGTTGCTGCCTTTTATGTAAAAACATACTGGGGAAAACCAGGGCTGGCATCTCGTTAGCTGTAAGACTTCCTCATGCCCACCTGAATCTTAACTGAGGGGGAGGAAAAAAAGGAGTCAGCTTGAAGCCAGTGTGCTGAAAACACCTACATACAACACACACACTTGCTTTTTATCGCACTTCAACCTACAAATGTAGATCTTGTGGTAGGCAAAGCAGACAAGTGTCTCTTCTTGGTACTGCTTTTCTACAGCAATTAATCTTGGTGTCTACTGAAAGGATAAGAATTATATGAGTACTATGAGAGTGGTTATGCTAGCCAGTTAATGGTATGAAAGTGACAATGTTAAAGCTTTTGCTAGGCCACTGAGCATTCCCAGTGCGAGCTCCAGGCACATGAGCACAGTCAGGCTGAGCTGAATTGCTGATTCTGTTATTAAAACTGCAGTGCTGCCTCGTCAGCCAAACTTGGTACTTAGCAGAGTGTTCACCATCTGCCCCCCGCACAATACTCATAAATGTTGCAATCAATATACAATTTGGGATGTGTGGGCAACTCTGGAAGGTAAAAGTACTCTTTCTTTGCCAGATATGTGTTAATTGGTTGTTTCATTTTGCACATATGGGACAGTAAAATGTATTTGTTTTCTTGCCAATAAAGGAACGTTTTCCTAACACTCCTTAGTCACATCATATCTACAAAAGGAGAAGGCTCTGATGTTTCCTGTTGGGTTTATGGTTTACATTACAATTCATACACAAATGCTTTTTGGCATCTAAGTCCTAAGCTAGAAGTATTTTTTAAATTATGTCCTGAAATAGGACCTTCAGAACACTGTGTCGGCATCTGGCAGATATCTCAAGAGTGTCATGAACTGTTACTACTTGAGGAACTTGGCAGGCACTCCATGAGCCCTGTGTACCTTACAAGTGTGTAGGAGTCCACTAACGGCTTAATTGTTGAGCATCTGTATAGCTAGTCCCTGCAATGGGCATATGTCCACCCACCAAACTCAAAAGCACATGACAGTCCAGGCAGATTTCACAGGATACATCTGAGCTCCTGAGCAATAAAGGCTGCTCAAACACGAGTGACAGCAAGCCACTATTTTATAAAAGGAAAGCTTTCCTCAGGAAAACCCTTGAACTACTAATCAGTCTCACCGCTTGAAGCATTTGGCGTGTGTGTTTCCATCCCTGTGTGTTTTACAAAGTGCTGATAGGCATGCTAAGGCTGAAAGCATTTTATAAAGTGTTTGGGATCTCCTGTACAGTAGTGTTTCCTGGTAGGAGAGTGCAGGGAGCATTGCTGGGGCCCTAGGTGAGAGATGGCACTGAAGCCAGCAGGCCTCGAAGTACGCATACATGGCGGGTGGTGACCACTCAGATCCTCCTCAGGATGGAAAAGATAAACCACTCCTGGTGAAAAGTGTCACCATGCTGGGACATAGAGGATGCTGGGTCTTCTTGTAGGACTTTGCCCCCAACCTAACTGAGATTGTAGCCATGCTTTGTGACCACTCAAAACCAGTAGCAGCTGTGCTTGTAGAGCAAGGCTTGCCTGGAAAGCAGATTTCATATCCATCTGCTTAGCTTGGCCTTTGCAGAGGTCTTTTGGTTGGAGTTAAATTTGTGATGTCCTTCAGGACATCTCTGGTCTGCAAACACGCTCTTTCGGGACAAACTATTGCTCCTTTAAGAGGACACACATACACCGTACACTTCCCCATGGTTTGTGAAAAGGCAAGATTTTTCCCATTTTTGAGGGTCTTCATGGAAAAAAAAGTTGCATAAGTCCACACAAAAATGTTAATATTTTTTCATGGTTTTCTTATAATTCTGGCACAGAAACCACATAGCTCCAGCACAAAAAACAATGGCTTTGGCACTGTCCGAGCCACGGAACTAAGGGCTGGAAACAGGAGCCCTACTGGGGCGAGCAGCAACACCAGGGACCTAGGAAAGGGAGCCAAGGCAGATCGCCATTTTCAACCTGGGTGTGCCTGCCACCATGAAGCGTAGGACAGCTTTTCCCAGATGCCTCAGTGATGCTTGATTCCTTCGCCTCCTGTTTTTTAACAGAGCAGAGAAATCCCCCAAATTGGGAAGATTGTGTAGAGAGGTGAAAAGACCTCCTTAATCCAAAGACCATGGAGTATGTTGGTCCCACAGCCCACCTCCCACACAGAGCAGGAGAGAAGTATGAAAACCGGTGTCAGAAGAGCAGGGCCCTAGGTGAGAGGCAAGTGCTCCTCTGGGGTCCTTGCCATGTGTGCTTATTTAAGACACCAGCTTTCCTAGAGCTGTATGCCTTGCCAACCCCGTCCTCTCCAAAAAGAGCTGGTATCTGCCCTGGGGCTGTTAAATTTTTACAATTGTTGAACTGAACCAGAATGCTCCTGCTGTCATCTCTGGGCCTGAGCCGCTGGGACCAGGCAAGAGGACTCATCCCCCCAAGCCCTTGGCTCAAATATTTATTACTTCTTGCCACGCAGTTTGGACAGTGGTAGAATGTGTCGCAAGACAAAACTTTTAAACTCTGGCCTTTATTTAATTCGCCACTGGGTGAGGCCTCTATTCTACATCTTTCTTTAGTGGATAGAAATGTGTTTGGTCTACATTAATTTTTTTGTTCTGTACCAATGGTTGGCATCGATTGGTTTCATTATTATATTTTTTTGCACTATAAATGTTAAAATAAACAAACCGAGGTCCCAAGTGGTGGTCAGGGATTTTGCCAGACCATGGGAAGTAGTGGGCCCCGAGAGGCTCTGAAAACCACCCAGAGAAATACAGTACAGAAGATCTGCACTGAGCAGGGATAATAATCCGTTCCAGAAGCTAGAAAATATTTTCCAGGAGACTTGGCAATTGTGGCTTGAGATGGAGAAAGAAAGGAAGAAAGAAAGAGAGAGATGGATATAGAGAAAGTGCCCTTTTTCCAGGAAAAAATGGAAACGTTTAAGAAAAGAAAAGCCCCTGTTATTGCAGGTTACTTCACTACAGGGAGAGATCGACTCAGCAGAGAATCTGCATCTCTGGAGATGCAGAGACAGTTCTTACCCACGCATAGAGTCCAGACAGGCAAAAGCTGCAGGAAGTCTTTGTTTACAAAAGAGAAGAAAAATAAGGCTGGTAGATAAGAATTCAAAAATTTGAACTAACCTGTACTGGTCTCTGAGGCACAAAATGAGGGCTAACGAGGTCAATAACTCATCTGGTCTGAGCCTCCCAAAGCCAGTTAAGTTTCAGTCCTTGGGATGGGCCATTAGGTTTTGGATAGGCATTCTCATAAGAAGCCCAATGGCTTGTCTACCAGAAATTCATCATTTAGAAAGGCCTGGAGCTTTGATGTGACGATAGCTTGACATGAAGAACCAACCACTATCTTCAGCAATTTGTTTTTATGCTTACTCTCACTGTTAAAAGCTTCTGATTATTTTCTCATTTGAATTTGCCAGGCTTCCACTTTCAGCTATTGGCTTTTGTTGTGCATTTCTCTGCTAGATTAAGAGCTCCTCAGCCCATGACATTTTTCGCCAGGAGGGAAACTTCCTCTGTAATTGAGTCGTTTCTCATTTTTTACAAGTCTTTATTAAACTCAACAGGCCGAGTTCTCCAAATCTTCTCTATGGCCTTTTTCTCTAGACCTTGCATAATTTCTTGTGGCTGTTTTCTGCACCCACTCCAATATTTCAACAACCTTCTAGAACTGTGGCCATTGAAACAATCTCCCTAATACTGTACACAGGGATAAAAGCACATCCCTGTTCAAACTGGATTGGGGTAGCAAAATTTTCTAATGTTCTGTTTCTTAATCTGAGGTGATTCCCCCCCTTTTTTTTTTTGGTCTTGAATTACAAACCCTGATGAAGGCCCACCCTTTGAGGTGTTTTGCTGGTGTCTCTTGCTCACATGTTCAAAGTTTGGTTTTGAAAGGTGAGATCATCAAGGATCTCTGTGACATTTTCACCTCTTTTTACAGCAGAGATCAGCCATGCATCTCTCACCTGAACAGTTCCTTGCCAAGGTGGCAAGATCGATTCTGCCTTGGTTTTACCTGGGACCCACAGCTGATGACAAAGACTCTGTAGTCAAACTACAATCTAACTGCTTGTTGGTTTGGTCTGGTCATATCTAAGCAGCATTGAATAACCTCCTGCGTACAGGTGGCTATCTGAAGGCAACCAGCTAGAGAGCTCTTTGGAGTGGCTTCAAGCCTTGTATTCATCCCTTTGGAAGAAAACACACTGACTTTGTATATCGTTGCTTTCTTACAAGAATGCTATGTTGTAAACCAGTGTAGACTTCTAGTGACTGTGTTCCCATCTAGTTTAATTAACAATTAATTTTTCTGCTGCCTGGGATCCCTTGTCAGGCAAACTAAGCTGCAGTGCTGTCAAGTGTGCTGGTGACCTACTGTGATGTTGACTGAACACTCTGCATTGTTCCAGTGTCCTTCTGCTGTTTCAGGATTCACTAAAAATGAGTATTTCCAGGCCAAGCTCTTCTCCATCACCTGTCAGTCTCCTGACTGCAGGTTTTCTTGTGGTGTGGATCACTGTAGATCAGATTTTGGTCCTAGTTTACTTCCTTTTAACTCAGGCATTCCTCTCAAGTTTTAGCAAATTACTAAATCAGATTTAGATGATTGTCAAATACATCTGTCTCTAAGTTAATAATCATTAGTATTCTCCTTACTTTGTCTCTCCCAACTCCTCTCAGTTCCAAGAAACTGTTTTTATAAAAATATGCTTACAACTTGTCAGCAGCGTCTTCTATTTACCCCTACTGACTAATGCTGCTACAGGCAGACTACTATCAAGTTTCAGTCCAACAACTAATTACCTTTATCTAGTGTAAAGAAAAACAAAAGATTTACCTCTATGGGGAAAACCCCCTTTTTTTAGAAATTCTTTTCAGAAGAGAACGATCTTGAATGGGAAACTTACCTCTTCAGATTTTTTTTTTTAAATGAAGCAGTCATACCTGATCCTCCCCAGCCCTCCCAAAGTCTCAATCTCCAAAGCCTATTTATTTGACACTCCATGTTATCAAAAACTCAAAGCAGTATTGCTCAGACTATTTTCAGTATTGACGGCATTTCTTCAGTGTAAAAAAAACCACCCTATGCTAGTGGTGCAATTAGCAACCAGGTGGGATGCAGTATTCCGATTAGAAACCCTCCAATTTCCATATAAGTAGGGTTCTGATTTTGGTTTTCCTGTAAAAAAAAAATCCTTACCAGAAAGGGGGTAGCTTAAAAAAAAATGGCTGAATTTTAAGTCACCATTCTGTACAGCAGAAGGGAGAGAAAATGCTGTTTGATGGCAAGAAATGACAAATGTGGTTCATCCATCTTTTTGTGTGAAGAGACAGAGCTGTTCAGCGATGCCTCTGGCTGAATAGTTTTCTTAGTTTCTGTTGAAATTGAACATAAAATTGTCTCCTGTACCTTGCACATCAATATTTTTTCTACCATCATGATGATAGGGAGTCGTTAAATTCAAATCCAGGAACATAAACTGGATAAATAAACCTAAGGGATCCCAGCCCGTAGAGAATTGGTATCCAGGTATTCAGCCAAGCCAAACTGAAAATGTTTATGTAAGAAAAGCACTTGTATTTCCTGTTCTGTGCCAGGCCCCTCAGTAATTAATGTTCCGACACAAAACTCTTCATTCACCAGCGCCGCGCACACGTGTGGAGCTCTTGCAAAAGTCCTGAGCTCAGTAACAAGCATGAGCCTGAGCCGTCCGACGCAGGTTTAGCTGGAGCCAGAAGCAGCAGGTGTGGGTGACAGCACAAAATGCACATTTTGGGTATGTGGTAGCTGAGTTTAAAGAGCCTGTAGCAAACCCAAGGCAACCAATAACCTTAAATCCCAGCACAAAGTCATCTCCAAAGGAACGGACTGTATCCCACGCCCTTGCTGATTAAGGGTTCACTCTGAAATGGCCATAATTCAGGTCAAACACTCACACCCAGGCAACTGGCTGGTTGACAGGACTCCACAAAGGAGGAATCAAGGCCAAAAAAATCCCAGTGCCGATTTCAGATGTACTTTTGCATTCTTCCCCTGAAGTCTCCTTTCTAAATCCTGAAGACAGCAGGTAGGATGGTCAGGCAACACCAGAGTGCCACGTGAGATGGCTGTTTTCCTGCTGAAAAACTGAATGGTATTTTGAAGCAAAGATTTGGGTTTGGGCTAGCCAAAACTGAAGGCACTGAGGGGACTTGTCAGAGCTGAGGAAACTCTGTCACAACCCCTTATGCCAGTATTTTGCACTTCCAAAGTAATCACAGAGCTGTATCCATAAACACACGGTAAGAGTGTGTGCAGGGCCTTGGAGTAGGAATAAGGAAGGAAGGGAAAGTGACTGTGTGACTGACTGCTTGCTGTCTGGCAGATATGCTCTAAAACAAGCCTGGAATTGAGAAATTTATCTATTGTGCCTTTTTTTCTTGTTTAAGTAGCTTTTGCCAAAGAAGATGCCATGCTACCAGGAAATTACTTTTTGACGTGATTATTTACTGCTAAAGTTGTTCCAGGCAAGTGACTGGACTGAATACCTAACTCCATAAAAACAACTGAGATAGGGCCTCCTGATACAAGGGAACTGTTTCCCATTGACATAGGCTGCTTTTTAAAACTATTTATGAGGGTGCAGTAAGCATAAGTGACACTGGAAAGACTGGTGCCATGAATGTTTCCAACCTGTGTTGATACAGTTTTCTCCACATAAACCTTTTCATCACGTCCTGAAGCAAAGCTGATGCGGGAACAACCACTCTCTCCTTGTTTCACATGAAGCTGCTCTCTAAGCAAGACATCAGGCACAGGGTGGTCTTAGCAAGACCCTGAAGAGAAGGTCTCTTGGTGCTGCACTTTGGGCAGAATTTGGCCCACTGAATAGAGGGGGAGAAAGATGGGCAGGCACGTAGGCACACCTTTGCTTGGTGTTTTAACTTGGCCAGTCCCTCAGATGAGTGTAAACAGTCACTGGCCAAGATAAGCATAGAAAGAAGAAACATGCTGACGGGCACATGGCTGTATCTAGGCTGCCTGTAAAGGGAGGCGACGTGACCGCTTTCGGTATCAGACTTGTTTACTTCCACCTTGTGCAGATAAGCTGGCGAGCCCTGGCTGTGCTGGCAGAGAGCGTCCCACACTGTGCACATGGATGGGACCCACGCTGTGCTGTTTATGGAGAGACTGGCCCACAGGCACCACATCGGTCTCCTCCCATGCCTGCTGTGGCTGAATCCCAGCACCCAGCAACCCCTCAGCTCATGGGCCAAATCCAGCCATTCCTAGGGGAATGTGGTCCACCTGCCAGCTACCACCCACAAGGAAGGACAGACGCATGGTGAAGGAGTGAAAAATTTGTTTCTCTCCCCTTTAAGGATAAAATAATGGCTCCTATTAGCAGAGCATGTGTAAATAAGCATGTTTTGATCACAGCAAGGGTCACTGCTTGCAAAAAGTGAACTGGCTTTCACTTGGTAACAATTTTCACAGGAGCCATCTGGGGCACGTCTATCACATTTTCAGTGAGTTGTTAAAGATGTATCCAGCACAGGGGCCAGTTCTGAAACAGTTTGCTTCCCACAGCTCAATCATCACTTGGAAATAAAGTACCCTAAAAATCTCTTTTTCAAAATTAGTGCAGTCATGATGTCTGTCAGGGGAGCAACGAGAGGCAAGCTTTAAGGCAACGGGAGATTTAACCAGCATATATTAACTGTGGCTGTGTATTCTGTGTCTCTTTCATGTAGGGTTTGCAGTGAAAGAAGAGCTATTTGAGTGCTTTCCTTTGTTTCACCATAACTTGAAGTTGAAGGAGATAGTTAGATGTGACCTGCTTCATCGGGAGTGAGCTATTTCTGAAAACTTTCTTTGGACAGCTTGCTCCAGTGGCTTATTTGGCTCACTACAAAACAACCCAATCATTTACACATGAACTTGGCGAATGTCAATTGCTTCCATTCCAGCCTGGGAGGTTTTATTGCACTCTGTTGAGAAGAGTGGCACTTGTGTGAATAAGGCCTTTTAAGTCCCATTGGCAGCACAAAAGGGGGCTAAACTTGCCCTGTTACTGAGAGCAGCAATTCTCGTGATTCTTAGAGGCAGATCGGTGGCTCAGACTTGCAGGCCTGACCAAGCAGCCCTGCTGGGCTATTAATTCCAGATTCTGAGATAATAGCTTTCGGGATACAGCAAACGCTGCTGCTCCAGAGCATCAATCAGCAGCGCACGGGGGGAGCGGCGTAGGTTGGGTGGTTAGTAGAGCAGGCCCCGTGCAGCCGCAGGCTCCAGAGCGAGGGGCTGCAGGCACTGCAGCATGAGCGAGAAAAAGGCGCAGAGATCAGCTGCAGGTGACCACGGGCTGGTATCAGTCTGGCTCCTCTGCAAATTGGTGTCTTCTGAGCTAAACACGGCGCTGGCAGGCAAATAGACTCCCCAGAGCAGTGAAGGGAAAGCTTCACTGGACATTCAAATTGGCTTCCAACCACTGTGCACAGTGAGAGTTTCTTCCTGATGCTAATTTAACAACTCAGCAAACATAAAGCCAAAGAACAGATGAAATTTGATGCATTTCCCAGACTAGCTAGAAGTGAAACGCAAGCAGTAGTGTCAGTGGGGTGGGAAGCAGGCCTTGCAATTTGGTTAGCATCTGGGGAGCTCCAGTCCAAACCCTTCTCTGTCACACCTGGGCTTACTGGCATGTCTGAGACGTCCTAACCATCACAGTAGTAAAGGGCTTGCCAGCCAGTTCCCAGCTCTAGGATGGCTTCTAACTTCCAGTGATTTCTTGTTACTGATGGAAGTAAAGGGAATAGGAGTCAGAGCAGCAATACAAACCACTGTGGCTCTGGGAATGAGAAAAATCTTCACAAAACAATGGTAGAAAAATATTTTGGATTCCAGCAACAACTATGGGAATATGAGTTTTCTAGGGGCATGAATTTGTAAGTCCTCTAGGATAAGTATGCCATGATAAAATATAGTGATAAAAAAATTACTGACAGAATTGCTTGAGGTAGCACATGGAGAAGGGGGAAGGCAGGAGAGGTAATGTTAATAAATCATTGTCCTGTCCAGCGGGCTTCCATAATTCAGAGAGAGGGGCAATTACGAAGGCATACCACTGCCCCGCGTTCAAAGTTTAACATTCCTGTTTGATATCTGATCTAGCAAACAGTGTTAGGAGGTATCCAAGCAGCATGCACAGCACTTTAAATGATTAAGGGAGCAGGGTGCTTGAGCACGTTGGCATTCTAGGCCATAGCTCTCCAGCAATTAAAGACATACATACATACGCGTCTCCTTAGATACTTATCAATATGGCCTAAATTTGGTTTCGCTGAGAAGGGGAAATCACATTCCAGGCTCACTCTCACTGGCGTGAGGTCGGAGGCTGCTGCATCCCTGGAAAAGGTGGGCTTAGGCTGCCCAAGTCAGAAGCTACCTCCACTGCTTTCCTTTCTGAAGCGATGGTTGCACTCCCACTGGGCTCGAGCTCTCCACTTCTAAAGAAAGGTCACTGAAGTGTTGGCAAGATCGGGTGGGCAGCTCAGACACAGCCACCTCCTCACCTTCCCCAAATAACAGGCTGGTTGGCTCCAAATCCAGTGTCTGTAATCCTACAGGACAGATTCAAACCTAGAGATAACTTCATGCTCAACTCGGTGCGAGCAATGGCTACCCCTGAAAATAAGCCACAGAGCTACAAGCTGGCCTCTGCACTAAATGGCAAATACTTTGGTTTCTGCATGCTTGCCCCTCATAACCTTGGTGCCACCTTCCACAACGGTCCCAGTAACCTGATAAACTGGAGAATGCTGTTGCATGGGTTAGGGATTAACTCTTACCTGGGGTTCTTCTCACTGATCTTGGGTATGAGCCTGGCATAAGAGGTGGATATGTTAGCCTGGGCTAATAAGACTGGTCTGTCACACTGGGGTGTGCATTTTTCATGTGTGTGTGTGTATACACAAGGCTAAGGACTGCAAACGAGCTGCTGTTATCACAGCAGCAACACTGTGGTTAACATCTAGTGTTGTGCACTGTGAAGTAAGAAAGGACTCAGATGGACTGAGAGGTAAATTTTTGTAAGTATTGTGATGCTTTAGTACTGGCTGGAGGCCAGATGCCCACCAAAGTTGCTCTGTCACTCCCCTTTTCAGCTGGACAGTAGACAGTATCCACTGGATGCAGAGTCCAGCTGACTGTACAGCCCACTATGAACTGGGAGTTGAAACATCAGTTTGGCTTGTCTGACCTTTAGACTCACATCTTTATTTATGGTCTGAACCTCCTTCTCCTCCCTCGAGCACGGTCAGCATTTAATCATCTGAAAGTGGGAGGCGGCACTTGGAGTAGCTCTGGTAGTGAAGGGGTGAGGATAAAAGCCTGGGAAGCTTTGCAAGGAGAGGTCCTTACTGTGCATTATTTCCTTTTGCTTTTGAAAGCTTCAACTTTCCATGCCACTTTTGTGTCACTTATCAAACCTCTTGTGGGTTCAAAACTAATTTTTAGAGTGGGGAGAGAGCTTACTGGAACCAGCATCTCCGTACTGCCGGTCAAACGCTCTGTTCTCACTCCTTCTGGCCAGTTACACAGCCCTCTCCTTGCTGCTGGGCTGTGCAAGGGGGCTCGGAGTTCCTACTGATTTACATGACCTATGTCAATTCCCTTAGCTTGGTCTGTTAGGGATCTCCTCTCCTCAAGATTTCATCTTCATCCCTTCAGCCTTCCTCCGACCTTCCTTGAAGGAGCAAACACATCTATCTGGATAGTTTGTGAATGATCCAAATGTCCCCTCAAAGAGACTACCAGAAACCAACTCTTTACAAAAAGAAACTCACAAGTCATATTAGTATCCCTGCCTCACCTCTGAGCTAAAAATGCAGGCTTTGCATATGTGATTCTTTACGTCTCTTCATTTAATTTTTTTTTTTTTGCTACCTGTCTCAGGTAGTTTTTTGTTACAAGCAGATGTGAAAGGCTTTTGAACAATGCATGGTCCATCCGTCCATCCATCCATCCATCTATCCAAGTGGATTTGCTTGCATTCCACTCAGGACACTGGGGAGCATTCTGTTTCAAGGGACAAGGTCTTGTATGTATCAGCAGTATCCAAGGGAGGGTATTAGTGGAACAGGATGTCGATAGAGCCTCCACCTCCCTTGTATTTGCACCTATTGATGGCTGTGTCAGTGCCAGCTGGAGCATTTGGCTGAGCTCTCAAGGGGAAGTACTGACATGCAGCACCTGAAAGGAAAGGTTTCATGTTCCCAGAGATTAAGCCATGGGTACAGCATCTCATCTCCAGGTGGGGTATGCAGCCTAACCTAAAGCAACCTCACAATATGGACTGTCCAGGTCAACCCTTTATGCTCAGGGGACACATTCATGCCTTCACATGGGCGTGCATCCACCCACTGCTAATAAAACAGCATTAGTTCAGACACTAAACTGGAGAAGCCCCTTTTCATTATGCTTAGGTTCCAAATGTTAAAAGCTCCCTAAAAGACTTAACTGTGACTAACTACTGTCCAAAATCAGTTACCCTGCCATTGGCTATTTCTATGTTGTAGAAGAGGAATAACTACTGCCACTGTGGGGTGCACAGTGCAACAGATGAAGACCTGTGCTATGATGCTATAAACTGTAGATGTTCTGTGCTTGGGAAGCCACTTGCTAGGGAACTTGCCCTGGTCACTGGAGCACCCAACAGAATCACATGCATTTTAACAGAAGACAAGCCATTCAAGCTCTTGAGTCGTCCTCTCTCTCTTTTGTGCCCCAGGAAAAAGTGCTGGTTTACATCTCATTTTCTCCAGTCAAAGAATTCATTCTTCAAACTAGCCTCTGAGAACTTCTGGTTTAACCCCTGCTGACCTCCAAACCCCAAAGTATTCACTCAATAGGTATTCAAAATGTGTAAGTGAATGGCACCTAGGAGGAATGCAGGTATGGGAACTTTATTCCAGGCTGCAGAGTATTAACTGGTTTTATCCAGCTGACACTGGCAATTTGTTTGCATCTTTGCCTCAGAAGAACAAATGCACAAATTGAATTTTGATGATGTGCACCAGAGCCCCATTCCAGAAGATGTTTACTAGTTATCTTACCAGCAACAGAGCAGAAAGAGGCTTTTCAGAGACAGTGCATCCTGTCCTCTTGAGCAATCCTTCAGTCATTATCTCAGGATCTCACATTTCAAATACTGTAATAAATGAAACTATTCATCAGGAAACAGGCAGCCCACAGTCACCTTCTGGTATCTCTAACTATCCTCAGAGTGAGCAGGCTTCGCTAGCCTCTGATTTGGATGAGGGAACTTTTTTCCAAGCTGTAATAGACCCATTGTGATAGTGAAGAGCTATCTGGCCAGTCAGTAGAGATACAGGCTCAGCATTTTTCTCAGAATAGTGAATAGGGGGGGATTATGAAGACAGAATTTTAAGCTTCTGCCTCTGGAAGCACACTGCAAATGTAGCTGCAAGTGGAGAAGTGCTCAGGTGAGTGGCAATGCTACTCTACTACTGCTTCTGTGCTAGGGATAGCAGCAGGCTGAGGGCACAGGGCAATGGGAGCTGCCAGCATGCCATGTTGCTTTTAGCTGAGGAGTTCTCTGCCTCAGGTCCCTCATGATGACTTGTTTCCAGAGTCACCCTATTTTCTTAGCGCCGATCTTCGTAAGGAAAGAACTTTATGGAAATCACATGCAATTGATTTAAAGACTGATGCTCCAACACCAACACCTGCCTCCTATTTACGTCTATTTTTAATATCTCTTCACACAATGCTGATAGAGCACAATCTCTATTCTAATAACATCCTTCCCAGAAGCTGAATGTTGCCAAGAAATTTCACACAACGACATGTAGAAATGAGCAGATAAATCTCTAGCAGAAATGTATGAAGCCTTCTGTGTATTTTTTGGTAGCTTGAAAGGCTCTCTCTGACCTTAATGCCCATAGATATGCCAGCATTTTATGAAAATAAAGGAAAGCTCACAACATGTTGGCTGCCTCAGGGCACACTCTGCTGCATGGAGCATGCCCAAGCCCCTGGTCTCTGCAGCTCCTCATGGCAAATGACAACTTTAACTGCTAGTGAATGTGCTGATTTCTCTGTACCAATCAATTATGCCCCACTTACTGTGGATGACCGACCTCTCCAGCCTTTAGGTACAGGACTGAACACTTTTCCTACAAAGGTCAAAACTACTTTCCAATCCAAATCCCAAATCATGACTCCTAGCCTACACTAATTAAATAGCAGGACTCAGAAGAGTGTTAGTTTTAAATTAAAACATTTAAATGTAAGTGAAATACGCTGTACTTGAGTTACAGCTACACTAGCAGCCTATTAGTGCTGTGTCAACGAGTGTAGGCACACCATGCATACAAGTAATCTACCTCCTTCTTCCTGAGAAAGCAGCTTTAATAAGTTCTTCTGTTAGCTATTTGTTGAAGACAAGACTAACAAAAACCAAAAGCTGAGCTATTTGGATCCTCTGCCTCAGTACATCTAAGCTATGTGACAACAGAATCTCTTCTGCTTGTTCCCCTCACTTTGCTGCGGCAGATAATCCTATGTACCTTTTGGGTATCAGCTATGGAAACCATGCCAGCTTCTCCAAAGTAGGTTTTGTTGGTAGCTTGTCACAATTCAGTGGTGACACGAAACTCAGTTTCATTCATGCATTTTAGAGTGAGTTAAAACACTATTTGACATTTAAGGGGCTTTTGTTCTTTAGCACATAGCTGATGCCATGCTACTTTGGCAGCTTCTTTTGACACCAGCACGAGAGGGCTGTTTCTGTGGAAACCTGAAGTCTTGAGTTCCTGCTGTTTTTTTCTGCTGGTGCTGCTGGTGGAAGATGCTGTTGGGCCTTGCCATGCCTGGGTGAATCCAACGCTTGCTAGGAGCTCTGGCTTTCTACCCAGGAGCTGCCACAAGTATCCATTCCCTTCTATCTAAAGTCCTTTCCACCCTTTTTCCCCCTGTGGTTCTGGGCCACATTCAGGCTCCCGCATAGTATCACCTGTGCCCAACAGCACATTTTACTGACCATCCAGGTGACCCAGCCCCCCAGCTGCTTTTAAGGTCTGCAGGGAGGCTGGTGCAACAGCCCAATACCTCTTGCTTTAGTTGTTTTTCTATCCCACCTTCAAAAGCTAAACAACCCTGCTCACCCCTCTCTTCCTCCTGGTGCCTTATCCCCACCTGAGCGACACGATGCTGCTTCTGTGCTGTTCCCTCACTCAGGGCCTCTGAAAGGACTGGTAGGAGAAGCATTCTGCAGGCTGTGTCCCCTAGCAGAAGAGACAGCTGATCCCACAGGCCACCCCTTCCACCAAGTGGAACAGATGACAAGAAAGAAAAAGAACAATCATTCTCCGTAAGACCAGTACCCTGCGTAGACAGAACCACTGACTACCCTAGTCCTTCCTCCTGCAGACATAGAGGCAGGTTGCCACATGCTGCGAGCACAGCAGAGGAACGTGAGGTTGAGACTAATGGGGAAGGAGAATCCTCCCCCCCTCTGCCCAAGAAATAAATTCTGTGTACCCCAGAAGCCACGAGCTATGTGCTTTCCAAAGGCAGACATTGCAAACACATTCATGCCTACATCAGGCCTCACTGCCATACACCAGATCTTTCTGATAGTTGATACACTGTCCCAGCTTATGCTACAGTAGGGCCTTCTAAAGTCTAGCAAACTCCCCTCATGCCTCAGATGCTGGCAAGTTGCTTTTTAGTACTCCATGCCATTACTGCTTAGTGTGATGGGAGAAATGAGTGGTTGTTCTACTCAGATCCCACCTCACTTGCATTCCATAGCCAAGTCAGGAAAATTACAAGCAAAACAAGACACCTTTCAGCACAAATTTCTTTTGCTGAGATGTGACCACAGTTTTCTCATAATGTCTGAGCAAGAGACAATCACGGCCGCAACCACACTTGGGTGTTGCCTCTGGAATTTGGAAGGATGAAATCATCACACGTCCCACCACCCTGCTCACTTTGAGGCATTTCTGACGAGCCTCATGTGGTGTGGTTGCCTCCAATTAGGAGGCACTGGGATCAGTGATTCAGGAGGTCACTTCCACTCCCGCAGTCCTTAAATAGCACGGAAAGAGTTAGTCTGAGGTTGCCAGTGGAAGGCAATGATAACTGTTAAAAATGGCTCAGGGCCTGACAGTGTGTGACCAGGCAGAGAGGGGAGATTGTGGTCCCAGCTGTTGCTTAACTCAACTCATGATTTTTGGCAAATCTTTAATCCCACTGCCCTTTATGTCCTGGATAAGTTTGTCCTTTGGGAGGGATGGCTCTTCCCAGCCTCCGTAAGGCCCTGTGATCTGCGTGCATCACTGACTCATGCTGGCTACTGGCAGTCCGTCTGGGCCAGCAGCAGCAACGTACTGAGTGAGTGATTCAGCAGCGTTAGGAATGGCCAGGAGACATGCTGTACTCTACACACTTCAGTATCAGTTGCACCTAGACGGAGACGGATGTACTCATTGTGTCTGTAACTAGCCCTTTCCTGCATTCCGAATTCTGACTGGGGAATGTCTCCTTGTAGGATGCAACAGGCACTGTGGCACCTTTGGCCCTGACCCTCCACAGGGCAGTTACAGACTCAGGAGTATGGTTTTACAATGCAGCTGGCTGGTGGGCAAGGCAGCTTTAAGAGCCTATACTCCTTCAAAAAAAAAACCCCACAAAAGCCGAGCGGCCTAATGGACCACCACAAAATAAAGCCCTCCCTTTCTTTCCCACATACCTGCCCAATATTAAATAACACCCTCTTGTTCAAAGTGGGGCAGATCCCTGCACACCTTGGGGGCAGACCGCCTCCAAGGGACGCTCTTACGCAGAGTACGAGACCCAAAATGTTTTTGCAGAAATATGTTTGGATGGATGTGCTTCTACTCACGTGTAATTGCGCAGCAGGGGGGCATTTGACAGGCTTGTCCTCTCTCCATCTCCGACCCAGATTGCCTTTAATGTCTCGGTGAGGTACTGGTTCAATGTTTACATCCCTTTTTACCGTGAAAACCATTGTATGATGTCTGACAGCAGTATTTCCTGTCTGTTATAAGCAGCACCAGCAACTGATTTTCATTTCCTTAAAGAAGAAACCCACATTTGTGCTCTCTAAGGCAAAAAAAAAAAAAAGAAAAAAAGAAAAAAGTATAAAACGTGGTTCCTGAGGAGCAATTTCTGGGCATGATGCGATGCCAGCCTTGAGCTCTGATGCTGAATGTTGTTGCTCTGTAACTTATTACAGCTAGTTCCTCCTTTAGCCTGCTGATGAGAGTGCACGTACTAATAACTCAGCAGAATAATACATGTGGTAAGATATTCAGTGATATTCAGCTTTACCCATGCATTCTTTCTCCTCTGTTTTTGTACAGAGTTCCCCTTCTCCTTACAGTTAAGCCTGGACATATTTTTCTATTTTAAATTTTTCAATGATTTGTACAAGAGAGTATTAAATTGCTAAAGGGCATATTAAGTATTACAGCTCTGTTAAACTTGAATGAAGCAATGCAAGTCTGGAACGCATTTAATAAATCTGCAGCTTGATAAGCAAACTTTCTTTGCCGAATCTGACATTCCTTTGCACTAATCACCTACGTGAAAGAGCTGCCTCTAATTCTTTCATTCTTTTAACTTCCTCACCCCAGGACCAGCTGCAGGCCCCCCTTTCTCTTGGCACTGTATAATTTAAAACCCTTTCCATAGCCTTCAGAGGAAGGTGTGCAGGAGCTGGGCGCTGCACAGGCTGCAGGGCTGTCCACATGGCCTTGCTGGAGCACCCCTTGCTTACATTTTTCCAGCCTTTTTCTTTTTTTTTCTTTGGTTTGGGTTTTTTTTTTTTTAGTTGGAGAGTGAGCACACAGCAAGCTCAACTCTGAGGCAGACTCACAGAGTGTGTGGAAGTTATATCAAGAAAACACCTATGTCAGTGAATGCAGGGGGGGAAGAGATCAAACCAGGCCACCCAGAATTGTCTGGGAAAGCTCCGAGTCTCAAGACAATGTCAGGATTTGTTGGGGTTTTTTTAATCTTTTTTTCATTTTATTCTTCTTTTCATTTGAAAAGTCATCTCCACAGTGATTCACCTCCCTAATTTCACCCACAGGGGCAGTGGCTGTTGGATTAGGCTCCGTTGAGGAAGAGCTTGTGAAGTGTGAGACTGTTACAGTGGCGATCTAAGATGTCAATTCACTTTTGATGGATGACATCTCTTTCAGAAGGCCCTTTGTGTTCTGGTTTCTGCTGGTGGTGGATCCCACCACCACGTCTGTCTTGCTTATGGTACCTTCTTGTCCCACTGAGTTGTTCTGGCCTATTTGCTGCGTGCTACACTTAGGTTTACTGTATTAAATTAATTCATCCAGGAAGATTACGAAACCTACTTCAACAGAGATTTCACGCCTTAGGAAGAGCCTGTATAAACTCTCAGACCTGTTGATAAAACAGCAAGGAGAAAAACTTCCAGGCCTCTATGATGAAAGCTTCTGCTTTCTCATATCGTATGATAAATAGCCTTATTAGAGTCAACACTTCTTGCCTGAGATAGCCTCTTGCACAGCCCCAGACTTGCTCTTGTTCCTAAGTTGGAAGGGAAGGCTGATGACGGCAGAGCATGTACAAAGCTAGGTTGCTGCCGTGCTCCTGGAAGAGCTCCTGACAACTGTTTTATTCTTAGAGCGGCACCTGTGGTGCCAAACAGTTATTTGACCAGATTTAATGCCTCTATTTAACATCCCCCTTCACAATGCTTCATTGTAGTTTCATTTTAACATGAAGAGTGACAACTAAAACACGTAAACACTATTTTTGTGACCTTCCAGCCAACAGTACTTCATAAAACAGAAGTCCTTTTCTTCGTGGAAGTCCGTTTGCTAGATGATGATCAAACAGCTGATGTTGCAGGGCTGGAAAACTCAAGGGGAGCTTCTCAAGTCCCTTGGCAGCTGTCATAAGATGACCAAAAATCAAGGCTGCTGCCTGGAACCCTGGGCTTTCCCTGGGGTGCAGTCGTGTCTGCAGGGAGTCCCAATTCCTCCTCACTGGGCCATTAGCAGAGAGATGGCTGTGAAACAGCCTCTTTCTCACCTCCCATGTGTTTGAGCATCTGCCTAGCTGTGTGTCAGTGGCCCAGGTGGAGCCTTGTGCCCAGGGGGAGCATGAGCAGGGGAGATGATGAGGTGCCTGCCAGGTAGCAGGTGAGATAGGACACCGCCTTTTAGTCAGGAGGACAGAAGGGCAGATGGTGATGGCCCAACAGTTGAGTCCTCGAGCTGAGAGAGGAAGCTGGGTGTCCTTCTCCTTTAAAGTGAATGTACAGTAAAGGGTGCCCATGCCGTGTGCCAGGCTGGCAGGACAGAAAAGGAAAGCCGGTCTGTGTGAAGAGGGCAAGTACTGTATTGACAGCGGGAGCGCAAGGCTCCTCATGCTTTTCTGATGACACGTTTCAACCCAGATCAAGCTCTTTAGGAGTGAGCTGCCTCATGTGTCATAGCCCTCAAATCCTTGGCCTCTGCACTGAGACTACCAACGAGAATGCCAACTATGATGGTGGGTTTATTTTCACCAGACTGAATGGACTTCCCTCTCATTCCACAGAGAGCACGAGACAGCTGTAAGTTAGCAACAGCTTTTCCTTGGAGAGGGGCCCGAGGCACAAGATTTAAACCACCTAATCTCTCTCTGTGCCCCTGGCCCAGGATCTATGTTCTGTCCAGACCAAAATAGCGAACAAGGAACCACAGGCGAGTTCACCTGTCCGTACCCTGCGGGGTGCTGCTGGAGGAGAGGCAATGGGAAAGCAGGAGGTATGGGGGTGAAGGCACCTGTTTCAAGCAAGGTGCTAGGAAGAGACCTGGGCTCCGTCCCTGAAGTGTGAGACCAGGTGTGTCACACGCTTCCTTCCGAATGTGCCCGGCAAAACTGGGATTACAATAGCGAGTCGTCTCTCCCGAGGGCGGTGAGGGTTAGGCTGTTCATCTTTACCAGGCTTTGATGTCGCCAGAAGAAGGGTACCATCTGTGCAGAAGTTTAATTTGTTCTTCCCGCTGCCAAAAGCCAAGGGGAAGACAGGTTTGCAGGTTTCACGTTTGCTCATCAGAGACTGTTCCAGCCCCAGCCTGGAAAGGCTTTTCGCATACACCGCTTCTTTGGTTGGCTCTTGAAAGCAGGCTGTATATTATCATTTCAGTGCGCAGCAAGACGCTTCCTCTCTCCTCGAGCAAGCCTGTCCTTGCTGGGATCTCCAGAGACGCGGCCACTCCCTGGCTTTCCTCTTCTAATATCCTGCCACATCGCACATCATCTCCCGCCAGGAACCCCCTGTCTCCCTCGGTGCCTGCGTACTCGCTGCCTTCCAGAACCGCTTGCTCGGCAGCCTTAGCTCCGTCCGGGCTCTCTCGGGCAGCAACCTTCTGCCAGAAAGCCAGCCCCCTTCCTCCTCCTTCTTCTCGCCGGCTGCCCCGGGCCCGGCCGATGGAGACGGGAGGGAGCGAAGCAAGCCGGGGTGCTCTCGGCACCAAGCCACAGCCGACTAAAAGCGCTAATCCAAAGCGAAGCCACGGAGCCGGCTCCGACAGCGAGTTTCTGGGGTTGTTTTACGGCCGGGAGCCAGCCCCGGTGCTGTTCCCCCTGCTCGGGGGCCGCGGCCGGGAGGCGGCGGGGGCTCGGCGGGGCGGGCAGGGACGGCTGCGGCCGCGGCTCCCTCTAGTGCCCGCCCAGCGCCGGGCCGGGGCCGGTACCGCTCTCCGGGAAGCTCCTCGGAGCTGGCTGGGGTTCTTTCGGGCTGCGGCCCGGGAGGCAGAGGGCACCCCGTGTCCCTGCGAGGAAAGGATTCCTGGGTTTACCCGCTGTCTCCAGCAGGCTGGAATCCTGGGCAAAGCTAAAGGAGGGTCCATCCCCAAAACACCAAAGATGCTGAGCGGGACAGGGAAGGAAGACCTCCACCCCTTGCATGAAGGATCACGGGTTTGCTTTCCCCCACTTCATGTTATAGAAGCAATTTTTCCCAAAACAGGATGTTGGGCCAGGGAGAGGTAACATAAACAGATGCATTCTTTGAAAGCTTGCCGTACATTTTTGTGGAGCACAAGCTCTGCATTGAAATGTGGAGACCCGCGAGGTGTGGGAACAAGGGACCACAGCAACAGGACAAACTCTTCCTCTGACAGAACTGAGTCAGACCAAAGCCTCCCTTCACTTTAGCACTTTCCTTTTGGAGAAGTAGAGGGAACAAAGTTGGGATGGAGAGATGAGGAGAAATCTTTAAGCAAAGCTGAAGTTGGCTGGCTGCTAGAAGAAAGCTTGAAACAGTCTTACAGGCAGCCTTGCGTCCTTTTAAAAACACGCAGCATTAGTTAATTTGCACCAGCAGCGGCCTTTGCTGAGTGGACCAACAGGAAAAAAGGGTCCAGGCTCTCCTTGCCTCCCCTCAGACTGGCTCCAACACCTGGGAGCCCTGACTTCCAGGGTTATTAACCAAGCCTCAAGCCCCAACAGCTAATGAGTTACCAAGTCCCAGTGCAAGCTTCAGGGCTTGTCCACACCATTTCTCTGCCAGATCTCCTCTTGAGCAATGCAAATGGGAGCAATGAGTAAGGGAGCAATACCTTTTGACTCACTGGACTACAGCAAACTGCTTCTGGAGGGGCAAGCTGGAGAAAACGGTGGACACTTGAGGTTGGCTTGGCTTGCTGTTTCATCCAAACTGAAATGATGGGCGTGCACCAGAGGAGAGGGAAGACGGAACAGCTAGCTATGCTCAGGCATTGAGCACTGCAGTCCAGGCCTCCTCAGCAAGAAGCTCCTGCAGGTTAACCTGCACTCACCCACCTCCTGTGTATGAAGCATTTTTTGGGGTTGTTTTTAATTGCAGCATCCACTGTTCAGTTCAGCATTACCACTGTGAGTAAACAGTATTATCATCATTACTGTTTGTCATTACTATTTGATCCTGAAGGGTGCCTCTAAGAGCAGTCTTTAAGGATATTGATGTGACACTGCTGGCTTCACAGTATGTATTTGCTGGCCAAAACCTAAAGGGATATTTTGGGGAAGGTGGGGATTACCTGTCCTGTTTCAACCCAGAAGGGTTTTGCCTCTAGAAAGCTTGAAAGAAGTTTGGATGTCACCTCACTTATCCGGAAGGGAAATGAGGAGGTTTTCCCCATGGCAAATTTCCCCAGGGAAATTCCCCAGCACCTCCTTTTTAGTCCTGGAGGAATACAAACTAGCATGAAGTCCCTGAGCAGTTTGGAGAGCAGCATTCAGCTGCCTTCCAGCAGCGCCTTCCGGGGTCCTTGCTGGTGCCCGGGACTGACACAGGACGGGGGAGGTGGAGGCCAAAGTTCCCGGAGCCCACTGGGCAGTTGCACCTCAGCTGGAGTTCGAGCTGTCTGGGGCACTTGCTGCTGGGATCAGAGGGAGGCAGAGGAGCAGGATTCCTGCCTGCAGAGACTGAGCGTAAGTACGGCAAAGAGCGCAGGCGCTTGCTGGTGTCTGCGAAGGCTGGCCCCCGCGCAGCTATTGTGATCCCTGTTATTCAGGAATTCTACAAAACCGAACCAACCCTCATAAAAGTTTTGCAGAGTAGATAAATACTACGCCGCAGCCTTCGCGGCGAGGGGAAGAGGAAAGCTTTAAGCAATTAGGCCAGGCCACACAGCGATTCGGCAGCAAGCCGGGCCGCCAGCTGTGCGGGGCTCCCAGGGCAGCGGTGCCGCTGCCTCCTCTTCCTGCTGCCTGCGACAGCCCTGCCACGGCTGCAGCAGCTCGGGCAGCGGCCGTGGGGGGGTCGGGGAGGAGGCACCACAGGATCACGTACATTTTTTTAGGAAAGAAAGGGCCTGACCTTCCTGATATTAGCAGCTTGCTTAGAGATGCCGACCTGTGGCTGAGCGTGTTTGCCCTGGATTGCACCAGTAAACTTTGCCATCTATTTGGCCCTTCCCTATTCTGCAGAGAAATTAGAAGGTCTTAACTTTGGTCAGAGCTGTTCTTGGCCAAGGTTTTGCTGATGCCTCCATTCCCTTTCCTGTGGTGAAAAAAGAGATACGAGTCGGGTCTCATCTCGTCTTCCTCGCAGGAGCTGGCTGCCATGGTGCTCTACCTGCAAATGACAAAAACGCTTTAGGCTCCTTTGGGGCAACCGGTACGTGCCCATGAGGCACCAGAGCGACTTCAAGAGAAGCCCCCTTCCCCCAGGCAAAAAGAGGACATTCTCTTTTCCCTCTGAGAAGCCAAAAGCTTTTTCCTTTGACTCAAAAGATATTGTTTTGGAAAGTCAGGGCTGACCACATAATAATTCCATCTCCTTCTCCCGGTTTCAGAGTGATAAGACATGCGCGATGTTGCTTGACACTGTGATATTTATAAGACAAAGTAGAGGTCAAATTTGCTGAACGGATTCCAAATTCCAGTGAGGTTTATCACAAAGAGCCCCATGCACGGACCCAAGTGGCGTGACTGACAAGGGCTGGATTGTGGAGTCACCAGAAAGCTCAGTTTCCAGCCAATGCCGATGGGCCAAATCACGTTCTTTGCAGGCAAAACCTTCTGGAAAGCTACAGTTGTGTGGAGACTCCAGAGTTTCTGACAAGAAATTCCATTGTGAGAGGCTGGGTTTTCACACTTCAAGGAGCAATGCTGTCCTCTACGAGCACCGTCCTGCCCGGGTCTGGTGAGCCTGGAGCTCAGCCCCCCGTGGGGTGGGCAGGCAGGAGGCTGCTGCCCTCCCTCCCCTGCACCATTACATCTCCCCTGGATGCCTCCAGCCTCCTTGGAAGAGAGGCGCTGCCGGGCTGTCCCTGCCAGCTTTCTGTCCCGAGAAGTGTAGGAAGAAAGGTTTTTCCCACAGCAAGTGCTGACAGGACTAGCACGAACTCGTCCAAGGGAGATTTGGCAGAAGTGCCCACCAGCTAGCTGCGACTGAGGAACTGGCTCCGTTTCCCTCTCCCCGCTCAGAAACCAGCCTGCGGGGCTGCTGCTGACACTGAGCGTTTCTGTTCACATCGGAGGACTGGGGCTGCAGAGCCTCCTGTGCACCCTGATGCGCTCACCTGCCAGCGCATTTCAGCCTCCCGGCCCCAAGCCAAAGGGGACAGATTTGGCATTGCTAAGCCTCAGTTATTTCAACAGAGACAGGCTGGGACTCGCCCTAATACTCGAAGCAGAAACTAGATCTGGAGCAGGAACGAAGCTGACACCTATAAGGTGGGCTCAACCTCAAAAGCCTTCTCCCAGTATCAAAGTTCAGAGCAAAGCACAGGCACTTGGACAGGGGAATTTGAATTATGGCTGGGTATCCTCACTCTGCCTTAAGATGCTTCCCAGAAGACTTAGGTGAAAGCTGTACTGTCCAGGTAAGGGAAGGACTGAGGAGATGAGAGAAAAACACCAGACCTCTCAGCTGAGTGCAATATATCCCTGTTTGACAGCTGGAGAAGCTTTCCAGTTTGTGAATACGCTGGAGAAAACCAGCTACACGGTGAGCTGAGTGAGAACTGTCTTCACTCTCTGTTGGTGTGGGTTGCTCTAAGGCATCCTTCATGTTCTGGGTTTTTAAGCACTGTTGGACAGCAGAGGGAAAAAACAGCTTAGATTACATAGATGGACGCTGATTTGATGACTCTTTAGGTAGTCTACAAATGCCACATTACTTCAGGAGAAAGTGTGACCATATTCTTGTGCAGGGGTAAATTTGCCAGGTGGGACTTCAGTCACCCATCTATTCACTGATCTTACTACTACAGGACCACCTTGCCCAAACAGAAAAGCTACCTTACAGCTGTGCCACTTCTGCAGCTGTTTATTATGCAGCTAAACAGGTAAGACTACAAATTAATTGTCATCCCTGAGGGACACAGATGGTCTGCTGAGGGGCTAAAAAGTCATTCATATATTTAGGCTGTTACGTGGCAAGTTTACAGAAAAGGAAAAGATAAGGGGAGACAGCTCTATGCATTAAAATATCCCATGGTACTTGCTTTGCCTTCTAAAGTTTAGGACCGATATTAAAGCAGGAAGGAAAATTCAAGGATAAAGACACTTGGTTAAATTATCATCAGTGCTTTTCCACAACCTTCCTGTGTGGCACTGGGAATGTCACTTACCCATTTGCTGCATCCATTCCCAGGGCATGAAACGGGGACAACAGCAGTTCTTTACCTATGCTGTGGATCAAAAGGATAAAGAGATTACTAATTTTCCAAGATGTTCAGGCAATATGGTTGGTGCAGAAATACCCAACGCAGATTGACCTTGGCAACTACAAGGTTCAAATACAAACAACTGGAGCAAGTGAAAATGGAAAAGGCTCACAGCTCTTCAGTGAGGCACACTTGCCCCACTGCCCCTTCCTCTAGCACATCTCTCCAGCACCATTCTCTTGGGAATCTAATCATTGATCATCTGAGACTCTAATGACTGGAGTTGATTTCCCCTCTCTGAGCTTACCACCACCCAAACTAGATCAGAGGCTCCTAGAAGAGAAATTCCCATGTGCCATGGAATGCCATATCCTGGACTGTCACTTTTTTGTCTGCCAGAGGCTGTAACAGCTTCTGTTTTTCCTGCACCCAAACTGGAGCCAATAACACTTTCCAAACTGGGAGATGCCACTAACCTTTGCTACTTGGCAATGCTCCCATAAGCCCCAGGGTCATCTAAAGGCTCCTGCATCCTTTCTGGACTGGTAAACTGGAAAATTGCAGGAATACTTTCCCTTGTGGCACAGTAATTAACTATTATTCCACTCATTAGCAGCACCACAATGCCCAGGAGGATCTGTTTCACTCAGCTCATTACTTGTGCTCAACCTGGAGATTTGCTGAAGGATGAAACCTATGTCTCAGACCAGCTCCTGCACATCAGATACAGGCACTGGCCGTGTGCTTATACTCTGCCAGGTTTCTGGGGCAGAGGGGCAATTCAGAAGTGCTTGGAGAAAGCCAAACAAATTCTAACCTAATGCAAATCACAAAGCTGAGATACCATTTGATGCTGAAGCATGGTCTTGGTTTTCCAGATGAGCCAAAGCCATAAAGAGCATGAGGAGTTTGTGTAGCACTTCTGCTGGGTGCTCTATATCATCGTAGTGCTTAGACCATTACTCCTGACCCTGACCAGCATTGCCTCCATGTATTCCTGCTCATCTCCACTTCTCACAGCACCAGTTCCCCGCAGTGTGGTAGAATGCTTTGCCATTGGCCCACTGGATACAGAGAAGGGAAAAGAAGGATGGTGAAAGTTTGCCTAAGACACGCTGCTACCACGCATGCCTGACAGCAGTGTTATTAACTTACCCTTTCAGCCACAGGTAAATACAAAACCAGACTTGCCTTCTTCCTTTGCATGCTGAGAAAAGGAAATCCACGTGTTTATATTCAAAATCCACATTGAAATATTCCACTGGCCAAATCTTACCACCTCACGGCACCTGAAAGGCCAGATACGTACTTCCAGAAACCCTCCCCACTTCCCATTCCCCTGTTGCCCCCAGAACAACCCCCTGCCGCACCTCTAGGCTCTTCCAATATGGCCGCATCAGACATCGGTGTGGGACGTGACCGTTACGGTGTGCCGGTGCCTCCAGCGCACACATCTAGTTTCACAAGCTCACAGATGAGCTCTGAAGTTAGTTTTGTGCTGCAGCTTGGCGTGCAACACCATTTCTGAAAAAAATGTGTGGTAGTTTCTCAGTTCTGAGACACTGGCAACTGATTTATGCTGGTTGAGATTCAGCTTTTGACCTTCAAAATAAGATCCCTTCCACCCACTTCTATCATTTTGCAGGGGCTTTTTTCACCACACCCCCCCCCCCCCCCCCCTCATGCCNTCTCATGGAGTTGCCTTCCAGCACCCTTCCCACCATACCTGCAGGCAGAGCCTGACTTTGCAAACGCTCCCTTGGGACAGACCCTGCAAGCGTGATCCCAGTGGTTCCAGCAGCATCAGCTTCAGCAAGCTCTTCCTTGGCTTTTCCCATGGCACCATGGAGTGTGGAGGTCGATACCTAAACCCGCCCAGTTCTTCTTTGGGCTTGGCTCACACAAGCAGATTGATCGACAGCATTTTATCTGTTTGCTGAACTCTTTGCAGTAAAGGCTGATTCTTTAAAAACAAACTGTTTTTAAAGTGGTATTGTACTAAGGTACCCCAGCTCTTGGAAACAAGGCTGTGCTGTTTCAGGCTGTGGTCTAATGTCACAGATCTTCCCCTTCTTAAAATGGAGGGAAAGATCAGAGCGGTGTTACTCTTAACTGGGAATTACAGACTTATTTTTTCAGAGGCTGTATGTAGAGTTTTATTCTTTGGAGAACGGTGTTTTTTCATCTGAGGCCCCACACTGGCATGTGGCATGGCTGCCTTTGCTAGTCAAAACCTGTACTTTTGCATTAAATATTTTTATTACATCAATTATTGAAAAGAGGAAGAATTCAATGGTTAGAATCCACAGATCTGTTCTCCAGTGTTTAAAATTTGTAATTTTGCTCATGTCTTTATGATACTACCTACCATTTTGTATTGTAACATTTTGACGATTCATCAAAGTTCAATGAGAAAGAATCACAAGGAAATTGAAACCTTCACATACACCTCCAGTCTCACATACCTTCGGGTCTGCTGAGCCGCTGCTCTCCATACAAGGAGAGAACGTTTCAGATACTCGGACTTAGCCGTGCATCACCAGCACAATTTACGTGGAAGAAAAGTTAACTAAACAGGAACGAAAAAATGCACTGTTTGTCACTGTCACTGGAAACAAAAGACTAAAATTTATCCTTTCCAGAATGCTGCATTTTAACAATGGTTGATTCTCTCCTCAGCACGAAAGCACTGGTGTTTCACCTACATCACAGCCTCCCTCTGGACTGCTGGAGATCTTATGCCTGGCCATTGCATACCACATCTAGTAAAATGCAGTGTATGGGGCCCAAGCTGTTTGTCTCCTGGACCACACTTCTCTCTGCCTTGTAGCCACAAAGCACGTGAGACAATGTACTTCAGGGCATGAACTGCACAGCTCGGGTGAGTAAAATAATTCTGCCTTCGCTCTCACACCCCCAGTCTGGGACACAGAGTAACCCAGGAACAACCTACCCCAATCTCATTGCTAAAGCATGACTAGGCCGCATCCATTCCCGCCCTGCTAAGGTGCAAGGCCAGCGTCCTACCCACAGCCGCTCTGTCCAGGTGAGAAAACCAGCGCAAGCAAGTGCATTATGGCTCTAGGAAGAAATGTACAAGTTTTATTTTTAAACATCACTGGACCGAAAAATAAAGAGTCATATGGCTTATTTATATTTCAGGAGATGGTAGTGAATAAGTTAAAGAATATTTCATCCCAAAACATATGCTGGTTTCATTTATAGCTAAGCTAATGTACACATATGTCTTCTTATTTTCATAAATGTCAAGCACCCACCTTTTTCCCCCCCCACAGTTTTACAAGTACATGCATGGCACTTCCTACAGAGCTGTCGTGGGCTAACGGCTTACGAACAATGACTTCTTTTTTTTTTTTTCTGGAATAAAAACTATTCATCAAACCAAAATATAATCACTTAAATCAACTTCTTCCTGAGCAACTTATAATTTGGAATGTGCTGAAAAGTCTCAATAAATAAGTCAAAGATTAACCAGCTTGAAAACGTACCTTTTAACAATTAAGTAAAATATATTTCATGACAGATGAATAGGCCGTAGGACCAGGAATCTTAGATGCTATGTGCCAGACAAATTTATGAAGTACCATTCAAGGAGGTGAGGCCAGGTTGATTGTTAACGAAAAATACAACAACATTAAAACCTAGCGAGCAAATCATTAAACAGGTTTTATATTTAGGTTATAGGTAGTGATGGCTGAAGATACCATTAAATAGACGGATAAAAATAGACTTTACGGTAAGCAGCGGTGAACTTGCAGGAAAGGTGAATGTGTTAAGTGACTGATTATTCTATTATAACGTTGGCAAAGGATTTCAGAAAGGTGAGAATATTAGTTTTCTTTCCAAAATATAACAGCTCCACAGTGTGTAAACTAATTCATTACTCTTTCAATGTAATTTCATAGAAACCACTTAAAATATACAATGCAGCAGATTCATATTTTAGCTAATATGTTAGTTGTTATCTGTGTCATTTTCAGCTTTTTTTTTAATGTGCTCCCCCACGGTAGCACGTTGCTACCACCGACCTGGGATGTTAATAATGAGAACAGAATCTTCTACGCAATATTCTCTGTGAGTTAGCATCTCGTCCTAACATGGTTACACTTCTGTATTTTGTTCTCTGCACGTAGGTAAAGGCTGACTGGTGATGAAGATGGGCCATGATGTTTATCAGCTCTCAGCAGGCTCAGGGAAGAGGAAGCCCTTGGAAAGCACGTTCGAGCTTAGCCCGAGTTTATACGCCTCGTCCATCACAAAATAACTTTTGCTTGTTATGGCAAACCAAAGTGTGACCTTGCAGATGGCAGACTTGCTGCTGAGGCAGTTGCAGAACAGGACACAACACCTGCCCAGTAGATGTTCGAGAAAGGACGTGAGCTAGTCAGAGCTGCATTGCCTCTGGAGCGTTACTGGGACCCATCCTGGCAAGGAGCTGCCCCTCCTCGGCCCTGCTTCTTTCCTGTCCTCTAGGACAGGAATTTATTTTTCTATTTACCCCTACTAGCCGAGCTTCCTCTCGCAACAATGGTGCACATGAGGCCAAGGCCTCATTCAGACCCCCAAGTCCCCCCCATTCTCTTAAGGAGCAGACAGCCAAATAGCTCTGCCCGTTGCTGCATGCAGCTCTGACACTTCCGCATCACCAGTCCTGGCAGGCTGTTGCACAGCTGGCAAGTTCACACATCACAGGGAACCACAGGGACACCTACCTTAGGGACAACAGCACATCACACAGTGCAGCTACATCCCCTTCCCCTCCCAGCCTCTACCCATCCTGCTTCTAGTGTTTGCTGAGGATACCTGCAGTGATTAACAAGGGCAAGCTTTTATAGTGACCCTCTTAACAATGTTATCATTGCATCGGCTTTGGTTTCACAGAGCATGACGCCTTCTTTCCTTTGTTTGATCATTCTGAAATATTCTTACTGGAGAAGCTGCCTGTGTCCACACTGTTAATTTCCCTCCTGGTCATGCTAAAGGCAGGCACCAGGAGCTTGTGCTGGTGGGGCCGCTGTGTGCAGCTTCCAAAGGGAGCAACTACCTTCTGCAATAGCAGAAATACCTGTCACACCTAATAGGAGTTCCAGATCATCTACGCTTTTTAATGAGTGACTTTTTCTGTAACTTTTTGCATTTGTGACCCATAAGAATAATAAAAATCTACAAACACCCTTCCTGAAAACAGAAACCCTAAGCTGCACTGTTTCCTTCAGAGTCTAATAGAAAAATGCTCAATTGCAGAAACAAAACTACTGCTCAGGCAACCCTCCCTCGCACTTCTCATCTGCTGTTCCACTTCACTGACCAGGAAAGCTTTTCCTCGCTGTGAACTAGAAGCGTTTACCAAATCTGCTTAGATCCTGTAACACGCCTTACGCCCCCCAATATTAATTTGCCAAAACAGCAGCCTCGCTCCTCCCACATGGGGTAACTCAGTGGGCATTACTACAGACATGGTGCTGGCTCTGGCTGCGCCACTGGGACGCCAAGGTGCTCTGGGCAGAAAGACACACCCTGCCCGAATGTCTGGCTGCGGGTAGCTAGTACTGCAGTGTTACACAATGACAACTGGTTTCTGGAGAAAGAGAGACAACAGTCTGTGAAATTTACTTGGCCAGACCACTTAATCTATTCTTTTATGTCCTGCAGGTTCCCAGAGGACTATTGCCTACTCCAAAAGTTATTTTGTGACAGACAGTAGATACTTGTCTCTTGAACTATGCTATAGCAAGGATGCTGTAGAGCCAACACCATACAATGAACCAAACCTGCAAAACGAGGTACCTCCCGATGGCCCCAGCATGTGGGAAAGGTCTCTTACGTTCCATTTCAAATGCTGCTGCGCATTAACTCAGTTCCTTAAGGAATGACTTTTAATAATAATTAAAAAAAAAATCTGAAGGAAGCTGGAGGGATCACCAGAAGAGAAAGGATAGTTCTTCCATCCATCACCTTTTATAGATATCCTCTAGCCACTTTTCATCATCTTCCTCATCGTCCATCGGTTCCTCTGTTTCCAGGGGAGAAGGAATGAAGAACTCTGGTCTGGGACGTGGTTTCCTGATATGAGACTTCAGTCCAAACTTGCGCTTTAGCAGGTGGAACTGTTCTTTGACATAGTAATAAAACTCGTATTCGTATCTCATGCGCTGGTAGAGGATCTGTATTGCTTCTGGAGACGGGACGGTCTTTTTCACTGTCACAGTCAGGTTACCAAGTTTCCTATGTTCTGTTACCAAAAAAAAAAGCAAGATGGTGGGTGCTGCTTAATGAGACCAGAACTAGACATTTTTTGAAAAGATTAAGGCATGGGTCTACTGCATCACTGATACAAAAGACCTCAATGCTTCTCCTTTATAATGGATTTACCTTTAGTGCAAGACTAAAAATAGATAAAAATAGATGTTTTACGTGAGACTTGCATGTTTAAATATGGCTAGTTCATACGTGGCTTTTGGATATCATTGGATATAATCACTGAGGATCTTAATTAGTATTGGTTATCTATAAATGCAAATTAGGTCATCCCAATTATGAGCATAAACTGCATGTAGAGAAACCCATAAGCTTGCCTAGCTTTGGAAATTTTGCCTGATGCATGTCAAGTATATAACCAGCACACAGCTGAGCTGAGCTATGTGGCAGACTATGTTGTGTCTCAGTCATGCTTCATTATTGTCCAAACCTCAACAGGTATGTATCAGCCTGAATCCACCTCAGGCTAGCACCTGAGGTCATGGCATCACCCCATGACACCTCAAAACTGAATGTGCCTGTTGACCTTCTCTACCTGTTATACTGTTGATTCAGCTAAACTCATCTTCCTGTCATGCCCTGGGACTGGAAGATTTCAGCGTGTTTCTCTTCACCTGGCAATTTTTGATTTGGTAAACATGAAATAAAACACGCTGTTGATAAAGAATTAGTTACTAACAAAACCACTGCATTGCCTCTTTGCCTCCTCTCTCACTAGATTATTCCACCACTGGAGATTAACACATTTAACTCTCAAGGCAATCTGTTTGCTGTTCCTTCCCGATGGCAACAGCCTGCCAGAGCACCCTGCGTATCTTGTTCTGCAAAACAGAAACGTATCTGAAAGTCGAGGCTGGAGAAGGGAACAGTAAAAGCGGGAAACACTGACCTGCAGCACCACTGTACCCCCCCTTAACAACTGCAGCCTGTCTTCAGAAGGGGAGATGGATGTTATATTGATGAAGCACTAGTTTTTACAATTAGGTTTTCTGAAACCTCAGGGCTCCAGTCAGTCTCAGGTGTTACTCTGGGAGAACATGGTGCCCATGGAAATAGCAGCAATAGCCTCAGAACACACCTGGGCCCAGGCATGGAAGCAAGGAGATGTCAGTTAGGCATCAGTAAAAAACCTTTTTCACAGCAAGGATAGTTAGGCAGTGCTGAGGGCCGGAGAAGTTACAAAGGCTGTGTATCTGAAGGATTTTAAGAGCAGACTAATTGATTCTCTCCTGTGGGAAGCCACTTGACTAGGGGACGTCTTAAAGCTGTATTCCATGACTGTAAAACTGATAGATTAACTTTAGTTCTGCCAGACCTCACTTCACCTCCTTGCTCTTTGCTACAAGAGCAAGGTCTATGTGAGAGCTGTCATCAGGAAAATGTCTTGGCTTCTGCTGCTCATACTTTCCTTAATATTTATATCCTCTATTTGTGCTGAAAAGAGAACCCCCCATATTCTCCATGGCTACATAGATAAACCGTTGCAATGAAGAAGAGCTGAATTTCAATATGGAAAGCTAATTCTTATTGTAACAGCAGTTGTACGAGTTGGAGGAATACAAACAGGTAGGGCCATGAAGCATGGCAAAGGAAAAACACTTAGGAGAAGGTGGTAGACAACACAGAACATTTCATATTTCCCACAGGGTTTCAGCAGCAGTGAACACCCTCACTTCCAGAAGAAGCCCCTGAATCAAAATGGGATTATATCATGGGCAGAGACGAGCTCATGTGAGCAGGCCAAACTGAGGTCTTCTGCAGCAGCTGAGCAGATGCTTAGCGGCTCTATGGAGAAAGATGTTTTCACAGTGGATTACATGTAAGGCTAAGGGATGGATTGATGGATCCTCATAGGGAAAGCAAGTTGTGCTTGGGATTTCACAAGCAGTATGTTCATTCAAGAAGAATTATAAAAATAATCTTTTAGGGAAGAGAGGAAT
Source organism: Zapornia atra (assembly GCA_013400835.1). Lineage (NCBI taxonomy): Eukaryota > Metazoa > Chordata > Aves > Gruiformes > Rallidae > Zapornia > Zapornia atra. Next base: position 461,367 of record VZTU01019880.1, on the reverse strand, counting down.
TTTAACCAAAGGCAGACTCATTTATATCAAGAGGTAGTAAAAGAAGGGTAAGTTCACCTAGCAGCAATCTGTAGACAAAAAATATGCACTATGCAAGGTTTTAAATCCTGAGAAGTACAACCAAAGGGTAGAGCACAGCTCTGTGAACATGAACTGCTTTCTTTACATTTTGAATGATTAATGTTCATATAGTATAGGGTATACAAACCTATAAACATATTCTAATTTTCAGACAATGGACACACATTTTCCTACTTCAGAGTAAAGGAAAGTAAAGAAAAACAACTGAAAGCTGTTCACATTAACAGTGCTACACAAGACAGCAAGTGCTGCTGGGCAGGACGTTCTCATATTCATTTGATTCCATTGCATCACACACATCTGGTGCAGAAGAAAAAAAGTTCTGAAAAAGGTATTCTCCTTCTCGGTTTCACTTACCAATTACAGCAGAGTAATATGAAATGTAGGAGGAAAGATACAAAGAGAGAACAGGTCGACTAGCTTATCAAACATAATACTGTTCTGAATCACAAAAAAGTTACTTAAAGCATTAATTCTATTACTTTTAATTTACTCTCTGAAGTAAGAATGCTTTTCATTAGGTGTTAACAATTAAAACATGCTGCTCTGTAATTAAGTTGAGCTTTTACACCAAACTTCACGGCTTTTTACACTGAAATCTCTGTCTCTCTACATATATTTAAGTAACTAAACAACTCAGTACACAAGAGTTCTTTGTTCCTTAATTACACTAATGTATGCTCTATAGTTACAGACTATTTATCGATTTGTTTTATTTAGATAGGAGTAAAACTATTAAAATATACAAAAACTGAACTGCAAATAAAGAAGTGATCTTTAACGTGCTGTCCAGCTAAGAAAAAGGGTGGAGGAAGGATGGTGAAATGTCTGCATTTGAAAGAGAGGTTATTTCACCCTAGTGAATGGGGTGAAATATTTTCGGTGAAAATATTTGGGTTCCCCAAGAGCTTGCTCTCTCCTTCACCTTTACTCACAGACCACAAGAGACTAACAAATGCCTCTTTTTTTTTTTTTCTTCTAAATTCTCAGTCAGTTGTTCACGGTGCCACTGATTGGTATTAGGTGAATACTCTCCAGGAAGGACACCATACTCAGGCGGCCCTCGGGTGAGAAGGCAACTGCTGCCTTATGGTTACTGAGCGCTTTTCAAGGCATTCCTCTTCTTGGGGCTTAGCTGGTAGCTCCTGCCAGCTTTGCAGTCTGGTTTTCTTTACAAACAGCAGCAAATATACACTACTAAGTATTGCATTTATTAAGCTTAAGCCTTTATACTGCTTGCCAACTTCATTTTTATTTTACAGAGGTTATTTCTGTTACAGAAAACTCCCATTTACCTTGCTGGAAAAAGCTCTCTACTTATACAGTCCCTCCAGGCCTCTAAGCGGGAAAAGCCACTTCTTACAGCTCCAGCTCCCTTTGGTGGCGGCTCCTCCCAGCAGAGAGAGGCACTTGTGTTCAGCCCAGGAGCGCTGCCAACCATGACAACGTGAAAAAGCCTGGTTTCTTGGGGAGGGGGGGTGGTCAGTGTGGGTCAGGACCAGCCAAAAGGGAACTCGCTGGTGGCCTGCCAGGCAGGGAGCAGCCCCCTGGCACCCCATCTGACACAGCAGCCAGGTGCTGCCCATCACCTTCGTGGTGGGCAGCAAGAAAGCAGCAAAACGTACTCCTCCTCTGCATCTGGAGCAGTCACACCACAGGGGATTCCTGGATGCGTGCAACCTTTCTGTGCTCTATGCACACACCTATGTCTGTAGATGCACACGTATGTACAGACAGAAACACTCACTCTGGAAGGCTACAGGAGCAATGTAGGCTTTCTGGCTTCTGTTGGTTGGCTTCGCAGTATAATCATCAGTAACCCGAGTGCGTAAATAGCTGCGAGGTGCTGGCTGTCAGATGCTGTGCCTGGCTGCAGGCTCAGCCTTCGGATAAAACTGGCTTTTTTTTTGCACTTGAATTTTATTCGGGCTGGTTTCTTATCTTAAATGCTCTTAAAAGGCTATTTAATAGCAAATATGAAGGAAATCACAGAACTTCTCCTTGAAGCCAGTTTTGCCTTAACTGCCTCTCCTCATCATAGAAGCAAAATGGAAAAATTAGGTAGATGTGGCTTAAAGCCAAAATAACAATCTGCATATGCTACACAAACCCAGCTGTCCCACCAAAGGACCCCCATTTTATGACCTTTGAGACAGCTAACCACATGGAGGGCAACAAACTACACCATTTACTTTCTAGGTTGGTTTTTTTTTTTTTGTTTTGTTTTTTTTAAACTGTGTTTGCTTTGGCATTCTTTTAAATTACTAAAAAGAATGTACTATACAGTACTCAACCTCCCAGTGCAGTCTGCTCATGCCTTAAGTTAAGACTAAACTGGTATGCAGATATAGATGAAGAAAATTAAATTCTTTTGGGCTACTGGGTGATGACTATTTACTATTACTTTCCCCACTCTCACTTTTTTTTTTTAAAACTAAGAATTCAGCATTACTCACTGCAGCAATCCAAACCATAGGGAAAAGTGGTTTTTATACTTTGTGGCTCAAAAAACACTTGGATTGCCATATTTAGACAAAATGATCCTAAAGGCATTCTCCACCTCAAAAGAGAATTTCAGAGTGACGCTCTCTTCAACTCCCTGCTGTTTCGGTGGGTGGGGTGCAGAGGTTTGCTCCCCAGCGCTGCTCCTGGATGAAGCGTGAGGGAGCCCAGCACCCTCATGGATCTGGCAGGAGGAAGTGAGCCAGGATGGAGCCAGAGCAGGATGGCTGCAGGCGACCATGGGCTTGCCTGGCTAAAGCTTGCGGTGGAAAAACCCCATGCCGAGCTCTCCTGCTCTAAGGCTGTGCGAACATGATGGCTGTCACAGATAGAGCAAACTCATTTCCTGGAACCACACGGGGAGGCCCCGCGTTTCAATCGTACGCAGCTGAGCTGCAGCACATACCTACTTCTCCACAGTTTTAAATGGAAATAAATGTATGTCACTGTGGTTAGATGTGACGTACAAACCAGAGAGCGCCTCTGCTTCGTATGCCACTCACAGGATTGCTGGTCGGCTATGCTGGAAATGGTCTCCCCGCAGAATACCTAACTGCAGCTCAGCAGAAAGCTTTCTGGCGCAACTGATCCGCTTTTCAAACTTGAAATTTTTAGCTGGGCCTGTGAAGAATATCCTGGAAAGGATGGTTTTGGGAGAGCAGATGTGATGCTGGTGTGTTTGGCTCACGAGCTGTCTCTCTGACGTTCAGTGGCAAGTCCCCAGGCGGGAGGAGGGGAGTGACACACCGTGGCCGTACTGTGCGACCGAGGCCCTCGTGTAGGCTCACATATGCTAAAGGAAAGCAGGGACAGTGGACAAAACTTAACAGGGTCACCGACCCAGAAGTGTGTTAGAAACCAAAGATGATGAAAAAGCATGTAGTAATTTGTCCCATAGCATCTACTACTTTTGTCTGTCTGAAATACTATGAATATTAACCTCCTTGCACCTAGTTTAGTCTCTTCTCAGTTATTCACATCAACAAGATGAGGCAAAAGTTTTAATGTCTAGATAAAAATTAGACACTCGTGCATATGAGGACAGTTTCCCTGGGACCACTAGCACCCCTTGTTTTGCTTTAGCATTTCTGTCCTGAATTATTGTGCTGATGTGATGACACCGAACAGCTTCTAACTCCAGGAGAAGTCTAGCACACTGGCACGCAGCACTGTCCTGTCTCCTAAAGGCCAGATATGGATCTCTCTGAAAGGACAGCTCTCCGGGGTTATGGAAATTTCCAGAACTCAAGAGACCTGAAACTCTAGGCAAGCTAGATGTCCTATGTATCAAACAGGGAGCAAATACACCAGACTGTAATTAGCACACTTTCATGGTTTAACCTGGCAGGCAACTAAAACAACTCCACAGCCATTTCCTCAATGGTATGGGCGAGACAATCAAAAATAAGAAGGTAAAACTTATGGATTGAGATAAAAACTGCTTGCTAGGTCAGAAAAGGAAGACACGATCACCACCAATAATTATAATACTACTACAATACCCAAAAGAAGTAATGCACAGCACAATTTCTCAACACCTGAAGTTGATGCTCAGCTCATCATGGCACAAAATCAGAACAAGGATGAAACATGAAGAAGGAAAAAAAAGGAGAAAAAAAAGAAGAAAAAAAAGGAGAAAAAAAAGGAGAAAAAAAAGAAGAAAAAAAAGAAGAAAAAAAAGAAGAAAAAAAAAGAAGAAAGACCATAAGAGATGAATATAAGCACTACCTTGGGCCAATAAGGCTCAAAATACCAAAAGAAACATCTTCCTACAGTATGCAAATAACAGATTGGAAATGTATTGCGGACATCAACACTGCACTGGTCTGGCTGTCAACTGGACAAGAGAACAGCCATATGCATCCAACAGAGCTCTGAAATCCTACTTAAGCTACTAAAGGCATTATGTCACCACTACGAAAACACTTGCCTTACAACACATTTAGCAATGCAGACACACAACTTTATAATTTGTAAACAGCTACCACTCCCTGAGATCTCTTCTCCTGCTGGGAAGTATTTATTATGAAATCTCCTACTCTCTTTTCAGGCATTTCATGGTGCTATGCTTTTGGTCCTAGGAGTTCAGAGTTGTGCATCCGACAACATGGATTTCCAGCTGCATGGGATACCTCAGCCAACCCTCCTGTACCACACACTGCCTCTGCTGCTGCGCTAGCCTGGAGATACGGGCTGTATCTCACACATGAGCAGATAACGAATCTCAACAGCATCCTCTAAGAGACTCCTTTATTTGGTGCACTTTAATGTTGTACTCCCAATTAAGGTAAGGAAAAAAAGCTAAAAAGCCAAAAATTTACTCACATTGGCAAAGCAAAAAGGCAGATTCTTATGAGCATGTGGTCAGGTACTTTTAATGCTGTTAAGCAACTTCTAAGTTGAACTAGACAGAGCTGGAGGTGCCAAAACCAAAGCCATCTGCAGAGGAAATGCCAGGATTCTCTAGTTGGAGAGAACTGCTATGGTTGCAGTTCATATGCAATTTCTAGTGGAACTTTTATAGTTGTATGAGTATGAATGGATCCGGTCTGGATCTAACGAGTTAAAACTGCTGTTCAAAACCAGGCTCTTACAGATCACTTGTGAACAGTGCTGCACTGCAGGTTACACAGATACTAACACTATTTTTTGCAGAGAAAAGAGCAAGTTGTAGCAGTCAAGACAAAGTTCAGCAGCACTGACCAGGAGGAAGAGCTTTACGAGAGGTATGCTATGCCTAGGACTTGGGAAGCTACAGCAGGCACCTTGCCCTTGGGCTTCAAGTCACAGAAGACTGCTATCTGTGACTTTTGTCTGCAAAAAGGAAGCGATGGAAGAGGCGTGCTGTGCAAGCTTAAGATGTCTGAGAGGGATGGAGCGAGGTGGAGGTGTTTTTATTTCCATATATAGTATTGACGAGTGCAACACTGGCATATAGCATCCAGTTTGGTAACCACATCCTAAATCAGACAGGTTATGAAAACAGCCTCAGAATGAATACTGGGATAGGAAGGGATATTTCAGAGAAAGATGATAAATTCACTCTGGTCAGCTTACAAAAAAAAACAAGATTGAGAGGTGACTCGTTTACAGCATCTGCATATTTTCATGGTGAGAAAACAAGGGAAACTGAAGGGTTGGAAGCTGAAGCCAGAGAAATGTGGACTGGAAGCAAGGCATAGTTTTTTAAAGTGGTGAAGGTGATTAATCACTAGAACAAAACATTGCTATCATTTGATATTGTCTCATCAACACTGGATAACTAAACCAACTCTGCTGATCTCTGTGAAGAAGTAAGAGAAGCTGCATGGCCTATAGTACACAAGAAGCCAAGCTGGATGACTCAGTGGTTCATTTCAGTCTTTCATAGATGCAAGTTCCAAAAATCTTGCACGTGTCAGCTTCCATGTCTACAGTACTACTTCTGAAAGCCTTTTTGCCAGTGCCTTTGAGACACCTCAATGGAAATCTAATTTTTGGGTGATGTCTGAACATCTAATTCGCTACCTTTTCCAGTCATTTGCTGTTCAAACCTAGCCATCACCACCCTGCAGTATCAGGCCTTGCAGGATTGTGAAGTAACACTAATTTTTGTTTGGGTTTTTTTTTTTACATTTGAGAGCATGGCCTTAAAAATTATTAATTCTTAGTGCTGCACCTCCCTGTCTTCCTCGAGCGTACATGTGACTGCTTATTACTTTATATAAGAATAACTACTGAAGTGAGAAATGAAAGCAAAAATACTAACTAGGTCTAAAGTAACGGCCAGTGTTAACATCTACACACTGCTGATAGGGTATACAGGACTGGAAGATGCACATTACTGTATGAAAGCTGCTATTAAAATGGAGGAAAAAAGAAAGAAGCTATCAGTTCTCTTCTGACTTGTGAGAAAGTCGCCAGTTCCAAGTAGATTTTCCCCCAACTCTGGCTGCACACAGACAACCGAAAGCCCCGAAAGGGCTTTATTTCTCATTGCTGCGAGTTACAGGCGGTCAAGAGAAAATTCTCTCTTTTGCCCTTAGGTTCTTTTGTGTATAATGAGTGACTGAAGGCAGCCAGGGGCTGAGGCACTGGTGAAGAAGGAAGAATGCTACCAGAGCAGAAACAACACACTGTTCCTTTCAAGTTCACCCCCTCCTGGCCCACAGCCTGACTGCCTTGGCCAGCTGCCAGGCTATCGGGACAAAGGCTTCCTCCTCTGGCCAAAACCGAGGAAAAGGGTCTGTTGTTTAACACAGGCAGACTTGTTTCAGCAAGAGAAAAAACTAAAAAGAAGGGGAATTACATTAACTGGAAGTCCTGGGAGAGAAGAGCACTCTCCTAGTGTGGCTAATGCAATTCTCACCCCGTGCTTTTCCCGGAGAGGGAATGTCTTGATTCTCCCCCCGTCAGGCTGCAAAGCAAAGTACAATGTCTCAACAGGGCTAACGCCCTTCGGCTGCCGGGGTCTTTGCCATCCCCCTAGGTTACTATGAGCCAGAAACAAGAATGCATCTTTCCTCCTTCCAGGAAGCCCCAGGAAACCCACTGCTCCCCTCCACTAACAAGCTTACGTGAAGGGCAATTGTCCTCGCTCAGAAAAAGACAGAAATGTCTATGGACCTAGCAGACCTTGAAGAGCCTGACAGACAAGCCAAACATTTAGCTGCCTCAGGACTTCACAGTGACTGAGGCTACTGCTGCATTTCCACAAAGTCCTTAAACCCAAGTCAAGGTGAGTTCACATCTGGACTTTTTGCCACCTCAGGCCTGCAGCCCTGGTCTGCCACAGGGAACTTGGGACATGGGGTTGGTTCACCACAGGTTATCCCCCTCCCTGAAGCCTCCAAAGGAGATGCTGTTGCAGATGCAGTCACACACAGACACAGTGGCTCTCCATGCCAACCTCCGCACCTCCTCAGTGGTACAGTCACAAGTGAGGGCTGAGGACTTGAAAAAGGTAGAAGAAAATCCCTCGGGCTGGCATGACCCACTTGGTTCTGGGCACAGAAGTGCTTGGGTGAGTTGGGCTATCCCATAGGCAAGGATCACAGGATGCAGTGTCTCAGCATGCTATGGCATGAGACTTTCCCTAGCAATTATTTATAACATATAAGAGTTTTCAGGAGCAGGCCCCAAATCAAGGAGAAGCGTGAATTTCATCTGCTTGGTTTAATATAAATTAATACAGGGTATTTTTAGGTGCTAAGATGCTATTCAAGTGCCATCGAGAATTACACATGCACGTACTTGCTCTGTATTCCAGGCAATACATTTTCTTCTGAAGGTGGGGTGGAACCCCATTTCTGACACACATTTATGAGACCAAGATCGTTGCAGATTAAGGCCTGCCTTTGCACCTTGTGCATCTGCACCAGCCAGTAGGAAAGACAGCCTCCTGGTAGTAACTCTCATTTGCTTTCAGTGACTTACATCATCAGCTCCTGCACACCTTGACTGTTCCTGCTCATGCATCAGCACCAAGAGCAATCCACTGAGGAAACAGTGTTTGTTCAACGATCCTTTTTAATCCAACTTGCATTTAGCATTGCTGTGCTGGCAGGGAAGAGATACACAGGTGCATCGTTCTGCCATCCATCACCTCGGTACAGGAATTATTTTCTCAGTAGCCTTAACTCTATTGCAGGTTAAAGGAATTAGCTGAGAATGGCAAAAAACACCCACAAATCGGAACAGGAGATTTCCATAGTATGAAAAGCCACTGATTTTGCACTTAGTCTTGCAAATTGTCTCATGTCTGCAATGTTTCAATCAGTAGTTTCATACCAGTGTTAGACTGGCTAGTATCAAAGTCTCCAGGATGACTGCACTGTTTTGATTTAATGACAATACTAGCCCTGACATAATGACTACTGTGCTTCATGGTTATACCACACAAAACTTTCCCTTGTGCTTAATAAAATGGGAGATAAAATGACCTGCTCTCTTTTTCCATTTCAGTATTTATGGGCACAAGTAAACATTAACACCTCTGAATGACAATAAAATGGCGCAGAAACCAGGAAGGTTGTGAGAGCAATTAGAAGTACTCTTGAAGAAAAAGGCATTTTTGGAGGGACTGAGGTTACTAAAAAGAACCCTGAACCTGCAACAAAACAGGGTTTTGTTGAAGAAAAATGCCATTTTCTACACCACAATCTTCAGGAGTGGTGAAATAAAGGCCCTCAACATTCTTCATGAGACACACAATGTTAAGGGTTCCATCAAGATAAAGAGAGAATCCTTGTTGTGGCGGGTTGACCAGCAGCCAAGCAACCATGCAGCTGCTTGCTTACTCCTCCTGCCCTCAAATGTGATGAGGGAAAGAACAGGAAGAATAAAAAAGAGAAAACTCATGGGTAGAGATAAGGACAGTTTAATAGGTGGGGCTGGGGGGAGGGTGGGAAGAAAAACACAATCCAAAGGAAATCCCTCATCACCTCCTACAGACAGACCACAGCTCAGGCAGTCTCTGAGCAATAGACACCTTGGAAGCCAAAGCCCCTCCTTCTCTCTCCTCCAGCCCTGTTTTTACTGCTGAGTAAACTGACTGTTACTTGGTAGGGACTATCCCTCTGACGAATTTGGGTCAGCTGTCCTGGCTGTCTGCACTCCCAACCTCTTGTCCATCCCCAGCCTACTGACTGAGAGGGCAGAGTGAAGAGCACAGAAGGCTTTGACACTGTGTGAGCTCTGCTCAGCAACAGCCAAAATACTGGTGCATTGTCAGCTTTGCTTTAGTCACAGATCCGAAGCACAGCACTATATAGGCTGCTATAAGGAAAGCTAGCCTGAACCCAGCCGGAGCCAGCAGAGTAAAACGTCCACTGCCAGGCGCAGGCAAACCCGACACACCTGTCTCTAGGAAATATAAAATACAGACCAAATACATCCATAACGCATATAACAGGCACAGTGGGTCAAACAAAGTACCCACACTGAGTATTTGAATGGTGGCCAGTAGTGGATGCTTGGAGGAGTGACAAAGCGCAGACTGTGTCTTACCCAGCGCGGTCTTGCAGCTTCAGGTGCTCAGCAGCTATGTGCCCCTCCAGCCAGAAGCTGCATGGGTGGCTCCTACACACAGTGACACAAGCAACTTTCTCCATGACAGCAGTGGCTTTGCAATCCGACCGAGGTTTTGATCATCAGCATGCTGTGTTGCAGGGAGTTCCAAACCATAGTTATTTGTTGGTTAAAAAAGCTAAAAACATGACCAAGACCACCCAACTCTTTATGTCTATTTTACACTTCTAAAAACTGGTTCTCCCTGGGAAATCAAGAATAATCATTCTGCATTCAATCTCTTTGCACAGTTCACATTTTGTTTCTAGCTTATCCCGCTGCAGCTGTCTCTTTTCCAAACTCAGTCTCTTTATTAAATTTACTTTCCTATGAAAGCCATTCCATGTCCCTGGCCACCTCCCTTGCTCCAGCTCTGTACCTTTTCTATTTCTGTTAGATCCTTATTTTGAGACGTTGTGTTTAGAGCTACAAATAATTAATGGAAAATGCTGCCATTTGTGGTTAAAGCGCTATACAACGTAAGTAGTTTTAACTTTTTTCATATTTAAGGATCAGAAGTAAATTATAGCCTATGTGCCTTTACCACATATTTGAACTGCTGCTTGTCCCAAAGCACAGGCTGAGAACGCTTCTTTAATTTTAACAAAAAAGGCAATTCGGGGCAAGAGATTTCTTCAACTTCATAGGCTGAGTCTAAAAGCCCGCATGGAACCTGTAGGTAAATTTAACTTATCTGGTAAAGTAACACAGAAAACATCCTCAAGAACCAAGAGCTAAGATTTCAATGCCCAATGTCAATTGGCATTGCTCAAAACAAAAAACCTGTATGAAATCCTACTCAATTTGCTAAGCTTACTAGAAGAACAAATGCCTAGATTTTACTGCTGCCCAACAGTTTGAAGAAATCCTGAAACCATAAATGATCAGCTTTTAAAAATCTGCAGACAGAAGGCACCACTGAATATATTATGGTTGGTTGGGTTGCTTGGCTTTTTTTCTTCTTTTTTTTGAAACAGAATATTTTAATGAAATTCTGTGGAAAACACAATGAAAACCTTATCTGAGACAATGGCACACTTAGGTTTTCCATAGTAACATAAACAACTAAAAAAACCCAACCCAAAACAAAAACCAAGGGAGTTTTGAAAATACCTGT
>VZTU01019880.1:419726-450570 GCA_013400835.1 Zapornia atra | reverse complement strand
AAAAAAAAAAAAAGAAAATCTCTGGGAGGTTTGGTGTTTGCTTGCATATGCATAGAAGGGACACCTACCACAACGGGTGTGTAGGCAAATGCACTGACCGAGGCTCAGCACTCATTGGAAGACCAATAGACACAATCAGATAGAATCATAGAATGGTCTGGGTTGGAAGGGACCCCAAGGATCATATCGCTCCAACCCCCCCTGCCACAGGCAGGGATTTTGCCTTCATGCTCAATATACAGGCCCCAGAATCCAATTCGGTGCCTAGAGGGAGGGCAAGTTCTCCTGTAAGCCCACGGCTGCTGGGAACATCAAATTGTGACTCCAAGCTCTTTAAAAATACATTCCTCACAGGCTACTCTGGTGTGGCCAGTCACTATGGTCATCACTTTCTAAACAAACACGGTAACCCAGGCACATCATGTTCAGCTGACACTTCATCCATCTGTTTGCCACAGTGGTTGACAGCATTTCTGGCACATTCCCAGAGCATTTAATTATGTTAAGTACATTTACCGAAGAAATGAAAGCCCCTAAACTGAGCAAATACAGAGTCCTCATAAATATAACTACTTTTTTTATTATTATTTTAAATTTTTATTTGGTCTGAGTAACAGTGGGAAATGAAAAACCACAAGGCTGAAGGAAGTGAAAGAACTATTTATGTAGCATGGGAAAAATTAAACTGAGATTCAACACTTTAAAGTGGGTGACATCTGTTTATCAAAATACTTTTGTTGTCTCTCTTTTGCCTTTGATTATCCAGTCTGTTTGCTAAGACTTAGAAACAGGGATGAAGTGCTGGATTTGTCCTTTGATTTTAGTGGCAATCTGTGGAAGTTCCACCACTACTTTGAAATCAAAATGTTGGTCTGTCATTGTCAGTTGCTAATAAAATATACCAAAGGATCACGTGCCATTTATTCACAAAATTACTCACACATGTGTACACAACGTGAAAAGCTGTGTGGGACTAGGGGTTCTCCCTTTCTACAGATGAGATGCAAACTGTCTATGCACTAACTTTTTACTTCTGTTAAAACAAAACCTGTTCAACAAGTGGCACGTACACCAAGATGTGGTCTGGAATGATAACAGAAGCGGACTGTGAACTGAATAGCCAAATTAAGCAGGGACTCAAACCATTGATTTCTACAAGTAGCTTGCAAAAACATGCACCAAGGAAAATAATTTTCAGTGATTCAAAGCAGAACCTTTGGCTAAGTGGTGAGTCTGCCCTTAAAATAGGCTAAATAATGTATTCTGAAACTGCACAAAGTACTGGAGCCTGCCAGGGACCACATGCCATATTCTACCAGCAGCAAAAGGCAGTGCCAAGTAAAGGCTGAAATTCAATATACAAATATGCTTTGCAACTTTACCGCTCTTCTGCTAGTTGAAGTTCTAGCTGAACTGGGCTGACATTTTTGGTAAGCTGTTTGCTAAAGTGTAAGACGACAGACTGAGGTTTCATGCTATCAGCCACCTGTGTTGGCCTTACTGCACCAAAGAAAGTTGTACAAGCTGCAATTCCTCCCTGTTATTGTCAGCTATATAAGAGATGAAAACGGTTGGCTATGAAAAGGGTTTTTAGTCCCACAGGAGCTGTTCTGGTTTTATTGGGATGTACGTATGTGGAGGTCAGGCGCTTTGTGTGTACATATATATATATATATGTATGTATATATACACATCTATCAGGATAATGTCTTTCTTTCAAGGGCTTGAACACCAGCAGCCCTCATCTCACCCTTCTTCACCATGCTGGCTGGGAAAAACAATTTGCCAAACAAAATAGTCCGTTTCACTGTGGTTAGAAAGAGCATGCATCCTCCATGCTAAGCAGCTCACTTGGTCATTAAAGAAAATCAACTGGTTTAACACACAAAATCATGGGCTAAACTAAGTACTCAAACCCAGGAAGGAGTGTGACTTCTTCAAAGTGTTACTTGGCATCCAGGATTCACAGATTATACCCTGTCCCTACTGACTTACAATTATCATCACAGGAACTCAAGATACCACTTACTGAACTAAAGTAAAAATGGAAATGGATAGGGTAAGAATCTAGAGGGGGAAAACCCCCCAAGACCATGCATGCAAAATCCACAAGTCCTGAAATAATAACCCTAGGGAAGACATAGAACTCACTATTACCTCATACCGTTATGGTGAAACTGACCAAACACTGGTCCCTATGAACCAGGATTGAGTGCAGAAAAAGAGACTGGGGACTCCTGAAACATTGAAACAAGCTGTGGTCAGTGCAAGACCAGAGATAGATCTCGTATGTGCAGCATACAAAAAGTGCTGGAGAGAACATGGAGGAAGCAACTGGTGAAATTACTTCACTTCCAAATACCTGAGTGGGTTTCTTTGACCATCATCCCATACCCCAGCTGGTTCTGCCATACTTCACCCTCTTCAAGATCCCTTCATAGTTCTACTATCCCAACTCCTTCTCCAGGTTTCCTGTCTTCTGCAGTTCATTCACATCAAGCACTCTTCTAGCAGCTGCTTCTGCCACCACACAGGGGTTTCTCCAGAGTTCACTCAAATAGATCCTACTCTTCATTCATCTCCTTTGTTCTTGGCAAGGAAGCCCCGGGCTTCTGCCATTTGTTTGCCACACAGGAAACTAGGTCACAGACTTTGCTCCTGGAAACGGTGCAGGAAAAGATACTATTGAGGGTGCTAAAAAACCCCAAACAAACCCCACCAAAAAATCCCAAACAACTCCACCAAAAGCTCAGCTTAAATAGCATGCAATGAAGCAGAGTTTTATCTGTTGGATAGTCGAGGAGAGCACTAAGAAGCATGATAGAAACTTTGTTTTATATACATACTTCTTCCTCACTCCTACAAACATTACTGCATGCCAACCCCTCGACAACATCCATCACTACCCAACTGTGTGCCACTATACAGCATGAGCAAGAAATACTCCCGCTGCTGAACTAGAGGGCAGCCACTCAGGGCATCAAACCACCCCCCAGAGAGATAAACAGCCATTTATCTTCTCTTCATTGATTACACAGAGAGTTCCGTTTCCCTGGTACATAATTTAAGCACCTGACATGAAGTAATATCAATACCCAGTGAAGTAAACCAGGTTTGTCAGCTGGCTGAAGACTCTTCAAAGATCAGTCACAGCTACTGCAGAATTGGCAGAGCTCTTACAGGGACAGTGGACAGCAGAAGAAAACTTAAAAAAAATAAAAATACCACTTCAATGCCCAGCAAAACATTTTGTGGTATTTAGGTTAGAACAGAGTTTTCTGTGAATATTTTCATTCAACAATTTAAATAAATTTGCCTTGGCTATGCTCTCATTCCTGTCATGTCCAATTTCCACCAGCTTTTCAGAGACATATACCGTCTATCAGCCACACATTAACCGCTCTCCCATTTTATGCAACAGGAAAAGCACACGTTCTTGTCCAAACAGTAAGCCTCCAAACATCCCAGAAGGGCTGAGAGCGCAGCTCTGCAAAGCACCAATGGTTCTGGCCAGACTGCACATACATGCTCCTTGCAAGGCTGGCATACACCAAATGCTCTGCTCTGCTCTATGCTGTCGGCGTGCTCCTCATCTTCCCTCAGCACAGGCTCAACAGAACCAGCCTCTGGGCTCTCCCAGTAACCTGTGCTGCACTTCTTCCTGGCGAGAAGCAAGCAGGCAATGGAACAACACACCCTCTTCCTCCTCTGCTCTGTCTAGCTCTAATAGCATTCTTCATCCAACTCCTTTTCCCCTTCTGCTCTGCAAAAAGCAAGAAATCAAATTATGTAGCTGATAGATTGTTTCAAACTGGAGCAGAGCGGGCAAGCAGCAGGAGGGGCAAGGACCAAGACAAGCGTATTGACTTTGCTCCAAGCCCTGTATTTCCAGGCTCTGTAATACCAAAGAGGGAATATAGTGACTTACAGGGACACACGAATCCCAAGTACAGCAACACATTGCATGGCAACACAACTTCACAGACCCTCCAAAACTCAGTTGAAAGACACACTATGGAAGAAGACAGACCACTGCAATGACCTTGCTTAAGACTTGCATGACACAGAAAGTCATTAGAATCATACCACAAGAGGCACAGGAATAAAGTATATTGTTTTTTCACTGATCTGGCAGAACACAAGAAGAAAGGTTTGTTCCTATAGCGGATGCACAGAGCTGATTAATCCCACAGTTACAGGGAAGCCAGACCAGAGGAGTCAAAGAAAGCCTTGAGGAAAGCAAATGGATTTGAAGAGAGAGTATTTCAGGGCCTGAGAAGACAGCAGGAGCACTTGTGTGGGCAGATAACAGATGCTGCTCCAGACTTTCTGCAAGCAGCAGAGCAATGCTGGGGTTAACTTGTTGTTTTAACTTGAGCAACTAGAGGAAGATGACAACTTAAGGTACTGTCCCCTGGACAGCTCTTCTATTTCTCCTCAGTCTCCAGTTATTATTTTTTTCTTTCTCTTCAATACCCTCATTTCCCCTGAGTATGTACTCATCAGCAACTGCATTCCCCAGAAATCCTCCCACTAGCTATCTGGAAAGACATTCATGCTCGAGGGCATAACACTCTTCTAACATGTAGATGCCTTTAAAACCACAAGTCATCTTCAGAAACCAAATTGCACAGAGGTGCATGAAGAATTCCTCCAAGATCTATTTTGGAGGCAAGTGAATTCAGCCAACTCACAAACATCAGCAGTAATTTCAATCCAGTAAGCATGTTTGGTATTCTGAAAACCTTCTCCCAAACCACACACCTCTCTGCACGTGCGCTTCTTTTAAAAGTATTTTTCCCTTGGTCTGTTTTTATGCTCACTTTTTGCTCTCAGCCTATATGATAAAAAAGTTTTCTGGGTGAGCCCTGGAGAACTGAGCAGACCAAACACTAATGTTCNGGGGGGGGGGAAATCCCTTAAGTTGAGTAGTTATGGTATTTTGAACTGGTTTTATATTTTATGCGTACATAGTGGAGCTGGAATTTCAGGGCTGGCTTTTGTTTGCATTCATCATGAAGCATTTGTTATATGAGCTGCTGCTACTGCTACCAAAACAGCTGCTGCTCACTGCTAGAAAACCAGAGACCAACTCAACAGTTCCTTTCTTCCTCTGGTAAGTCCAGCTGGCAAACGAGGCCTGGTGTTTCTACAGAAAATCACCTCTGTTTGGCTTCACTGTCGCCCTCGCCATCTTCGGCCAACCCAGAACATGGATGTGAAGGAGACTGGATAAACTGGAGCCAGAGCAGGTAGGCAGCGATACTCCCGAATCACTGACAATCGTAGATCAGAGCTGCAGCCATACGCGCTCCCTCCTTTGCAACTAGCCTGGCACCTCAAAACAGAACATCTTCCCTTCAGCGGCTCTCCAGATCTAGCCAGGATCTAGCTTTTCTGTCCTGTCTCACCATTTTTCTGCCCTCTGGAAAGACGGAGCCATGCTGTGACCTAGCTTTGCATCAAGATTTCTTTGCCATAGTAATGCTGGTGCCCAGTGGCTGAGGCTCTCTGCAGGGGCCACACAGACCATCAGACCATCTGTGAACTTTCCTACCAACCTGGACACAGACCAGGCTCCAGAGCATCAGCAGACTTCAGTCCTGAGTGCTGAGGACAGATGTCCTCAACTGCATATATGCTGAATTTGAGCGCATTGCTAAATCATTTGTTACGATGACTAAACCACTTCAGTGTAGTTCTTGTGACTCCCTGGGAGTTTCACACTGGCAGTGATTTCTCTCCTCATCTTTCTCAGCCTTATCTTTTTAAGAGAACATTTGTCCCAGGCTGGAGCACAGTTCCTGCAGGACTCCCCTGTTTGTTTAAAGTACGGAGAGACTACTGAACGACGAGTGCTCACCTCTTCAACCAATTATACCCTGCCAAAGAACTTTCTCATATCTTGAAAACTTGTTTTCTTTGAGAGGTTTTGGACAGAGATCTTGCTGAAAAACACATCTGTACCATCTCACATCCCTACACTTGCAGAGTCCTTCAAGGAACTAGTTGATTTGCGAGGCTGTAGAAACACCATACTGACTTTTCTCAACTGCCTATGAATCCCATTCTTTATTATAGTTCCTACCAGTATAAAAACTGGATTCTTTCATCTCTTGCTGTCCAAGTGACCATTGCAGCCCTTTAAAAGCTTAGGGTCATGTTAACTACCTTCCATTCTTCCAAACCAGCTGCCGATTGCCATGACAGGACACACCACAAAGTTGGCACTTTCCATTTCAAAGGTAATCCTTGGTGAATACTAACTCTGATAGCAGCCCTCCTGAGGCTGTGGAGGAGAAAAGATAGATGAGGAGAAAAAGCCACCACCACCCTAATACCAAATCCATTAAATAAAATCTGCAAGTAATGAAAAAGTTACTCAATTTGAGTCCAAACGGTACAAGTACAACTCATAAGATTTATAAAGTGCAGTAACAATTGTGCAAATGTTGGAGATAGAAAAAGCAGCCCAACTGGAGAGAAGATACTCATTAAAGAACACAACGGAAATGCAGTTTGGAAGAAAGGGAGGAGACAGGGAAGATGAGCCTAGAGAGCAGTGGAGGGGAGGACACCCTTTCTTGCTACATTTCTAAATTTATGATTTCACTCCAAGAACAAAGAAGAAGAAGAAAAAAGTCATCTTCCTAGTCATATTTAGTAAAAGCCTCTTCTCTTGCTATAGCTTCTTGGAAAGTAAATATTCAAGAGAGATAGATGAAAAAGGCTGGGAAATTCCAACCAGAACAGGAATCAGGGAGTATAAACTCCAAGACAGACTCACTCTTGGAAGAGGATGGGGTCAGCTCTCCAGCACCAGAAACTGCCTCTGTGACAGGTAAAGCAAAGGAGCTCTGAGGGAGGAGCACCTGCACGGTGTGAAGCTATGCTCAGCTGAGCAGGTTATCCCCTCAGGAATGATGGCTGGGAGACATGCTGGAAGACTCTTGTGTAGATGCTGAGAGATACACTGCTAAGACATTCCCTTCATTTTAATTCTTACAATTTTGTAATCAAGGACCAACCTTTGAACTTTGCTGAAATTTATTCTAATTGGCTCCCTTCTTTTCTACCAGTAGTAGCAGTGGTCTTAAGATGGCATAGAGTGCAATACACTGTCCTCTGGTCTATTTACAGATGCACTCTGGGGTTGTGTCTTCTCTGGGAGTGCCTCCCCACCACCTTTTCCAGCTACCCACTGTCTCCCTCTCCCCAGCTCTCTGGTGGGCCACCTAGTTCTGGTGTGGTTGGAAAAATCTTTTAGCTATTACCCTTAAATGGCTTTAGCAAGCTGCATCCCAGAAAGTGCCTTCCTATAGTTTCACACCTAATTTGTCAGAATTCATGCTCTTTTATGTTTTCATCATTTTAATTATTATAGCAGCTCATTTCTATCACTGTAAACACTAAATTTTAAATTGCAATGTTTATACGAAAACCCATGTAATTCCTTAGGAATGGCTGCTGGTCTCTCCTGTACAAAAATTACAGGCAAAAGGTTTTAATTAAATAGCTTTTCTGAATTTACTTTACCTTTCATATTTTTTTAAACATGTCTGAGCCATCAAAGATACTCACGTTGCTCTGGTAAAATGCCTCAGGGATAAGAACAATCAGTTTAACCTCTAGCCTATTCTATCACTGATACAATGGGCAGGACTTAATGATTAGTCTGAGGGAAAAATACGATAGCCACCTTTGAAGACTGAAAATATGATTATGCTCCTGAAAGCAAAGTGAAGAGTCACCTTTGATCTGCTCCATATCATTCCTGTGTCTTCAATGCCCATTATGCTCAGTTTCCAGTTAAAAGATGCTTCTTCCCATACACCGACCCTGAAAACATACTGTGGGATGCAATAATTGAACTAAATAACTTGGTTGTTTTGGTCCCACAAGTTTTTCAGATTCCAGCCTCAGCCACCTTGGGCAACTTGCATGTAGGTGAAATGAAGACCTATGCAAATGTACCAGAGCTGCAGCCAGGAACAGAAGTAGGCTTATTGCCTGGGATTTAACAGCTACCCTTCTCCTCCTCTATGCCTCATGTTGTCTGAAGAGATGTCAAAATTTTCCAAAGAAGCAATTTGCATCACCTGTTGCCGCTATAATTCAAATACAATTTTTAAAGTAGAAGCAGTAACAGAGGCTTAGCTGGAATGTTACTGATTTAAACAGCATTATGATTTTATTTAGTAAGTTAGTTGAGAAGGAATGAACTGTCACTGCAAGCTTTAATTGTCTGTCATTAAAAAGTTTGTGGTGTTTTGTCATCAGTGACCCTGGATTGCTCATGAGATACAGCTAATGCTGTACCTAAACACAGCTCTCCTTCTGTGCCAGAGCTTGAACAAAGCTGCTCCACCATGGGTTTTTCATTTTGTTATACTAGGAACAGGAAACGTTCAAAAGATGCATCAGGGAATCAACCTCAGATGAACAGCAGGAGCCATGTTATAAACCATAACATCTCTAGTGACTGATATGCTCATTAGATAAACATGACAGTTGCTTGAAAGATACCAGCACCGACCCTTCGAAATGATCTCCTGACACACAGAGAAATACTCATGAATTCTTGATAGGCGGGATGCGAGGGTTTGGCTGACTGGCCCTTCGGGATTTAGACTACAAGTAAGTTTTGTTTTTACTGCAACAAAGTATGAAATTACATCTGTGTGGGTTTAGTCCAAAGCCAGACAGCCCATCAATAGATCTGATGAAAGGAAATTGAAACAATGCACGCATCACAGAGATGTGGGATGAAATACAAAATCTGGAGGCTGAGGTCTTTTGGAATTGCACGAAAAGATGAAGACAATGTTGTAGGTGGTCTCAGCCTTCATGATCCTATAGGTGTAAACACATTACACACAGAGTTTAGAGAGGGGAAACCCCACTCATGATGAGAGGCTCAGACAAGGGCATGCAAAAAATGAAATGTGTTTGGCTTCAGGTAAAGACCTTGCCAGCTGATGGGAAAGAGCCATATGAAAAAGCTGGTGGAGGGCAATAAGGAAAAGGTAGCAGAATGCAGACACAAGCAATGTACGATGTGTATTATAGCACAAAGTAAGGAAAGATTCAGTAATTCTGTGAATAAATACATAGCATATCTCTGCAATACACTGTAGGCTGTCAGAGCCAGTCTATGAGCTCATGTGACAGGAAACTTTAGAAGAGAAACATTTGATCTAGGTTTTTCAAAGGATGATTTAAGGGAAACATGGATGCCACCTTCCACTACGACACATTCTGAGCAAATTCCAGTCCCATGAAAATCCAAGCCTAAAATAAAACTCCAAAAATCTGCATTGTAACTGGCAAGCAGAGAAAGCATATCCTTTGCCACATTTAGTGGTGAGACCTGGAAGGTGGGCAATCTCCTTCAATGTCAGAAGCACCGGGCAGGGGCACTGTGGATCAACAGTGGCCCTTCATCATTCCTCCCGTTCATGAACCATGCCCACCATCCCAACCTGCCATTACAAAACACCTGATTTCTCACTTGTTCTGTGCAATTTTTGCTGGTGCTGCTGTAGTTACAAAGATAACCAACACATCTTGGCTTGAGGAGAAAGCAGAGAGCCACAGTGACACGTTTGGCAGGCGGACCTGTAAATTGCACTTCCCTGCGCTGTAAGCTCAGGGACCAGATTTACCCAGAGCAAGCGTCACTGTCACATCAGGCTGCCAGCTACCCTGCTTTTTGTCTGAAAATGCATCATTCATTTTGGGCCACGAGTTACATTAACAGGCATACACAGGAACATTTATTTACTCCACTGCATAACCACGCACATATGAGCTAAATCCAATCTAACAAGTACATGCTAGCAGGGAACAGTAAATACAGTGGACTCGAGGCTGCATGCATACAAGCTCCACATGGGCTTGGAAAACCACACCAAACTCTCCTGCCACACCTTTCCTGTTGCTCATGTTTTAGCAATGAGACTGATACTATCGTGGATAAATCTTTTGGTGCCACAGTTATGTCTCTCACGCAGAGCGCACATAGTCTGGAGCGGCTTCACCTTCCTCAGCAGAACGAGAGCTGCAGCTGTTAGGAGCTGCCAATCTTTGCTGCAGAACTTCCACAGAGAAGTTGAGCTTCTGAGACAAATCTTCCAAAGACCTTGCGGAGCTTTTGAAAAACAGAGTCATCGGAAAGCCCAGAAAAAGCTCAAATTCTTCCAAGAGCTCATATTCTTAAAACTGCCCAGCTTATTCACAACAGGATTTGAAACCTCTGAAAGACAGAAACCAACACATTTTCCTTTTATGGAATTGGAAAAAGAAAGGGTATTTCCACTGATTGGTGCATCCGCAAACCTCAAGACATCCCGGATCAGGCTGTCCAATTTTGTCCTTGCTCTCCAAACTTTGCATTTTCATTGCTAAAGAACCTATCTACAGCTTTTGATGCTACCTTCAAGCGTTATAAAACAAACCAGGGAACGGATCAGATGTGCAGGATGTCCTAGATGCTATCGACCTAAACGGGAACAAATGTCCCACGGGACACACTGTGACTCTTCTCTTTCCTGCCCTTCTTGCACACAGAGAACCAGGAGTTGGTTTTACAATGCAAGAAACGAAACCACAATTAAACACTTAGCCTGCACATTGCTTTAGAGCCTCTTCTAAGTAATTCCAAACATTCAGATTTCAGAGGGAGAAGAAAGGGATGTTCTGCTCACGTTTCCTATTTTTATTTTCAGAACAGGATGTTGGGTGATAAAGAAGAAAATGCCACCCAGGCAGAATGTAAATTCACATGTGCTATTAGCACTGGCAGGGTGTTGGCGTTCCCTGGCAGTCCCGGGAAAGCAGGGAGATCACACCACCTTCTGGACAAAACTTTTAAAGTTGCACATACAGTTGCTCTGCTTCATTCCCGTAGCGGAGGGGATGGTGCCATGGAAGCGTTACGTGGTTAGTGGCTTTCCCCATGCTCAACCTCATGATTTACCTCCACAAAAATTCAGAATTTTCCTCTTCTGCGGAAAACTTTCATCCAGGGTGATTTCTCCTGAGAGTACTATTTAGGGAAAGCACAAAGCTCTTTTAGAGTGTGATGCAAAAGAAAAGACAGCATGTTGTCAGTCTCCGAAGTTCTTGAATGCATATGAATGTGGTACAAAGTTTTCCCAAATTCTGTTTTAAGAAAGTAAAGGAGATGCAAAGAAGTGATAGATAAATAACTAAAATAATCAGGATTTAAACTGAATTTAATCCAAGCTACTTTCACTTTCACATCAAGAGTGCAGACGGACACTACACAAAAAAGCACCACCTCCTTCCTTCAGACCTCTTTCAACATTTCTTACTTGGATTTTTTGCTTTTGGAGCTAGTGCCTGTAAAGACAGCCATTCCCTCAGAGGGGAAAATAAATCAACAGTGCTGTCTTCCCTCCTGCCCTTTGCTTTCTTTGTATCACAGCACCTCTTCCAGGAACGACTCCAGTCCTGAACACTTCCAAGTGTTTAGCATCTGCATTTTGACAGGGCAGACAAAGAACAGGGTGGGAGAAAGGCTGCCACAGGAATTTAGTACTAAAGGTATCAGCTGGAGTATGGGGAGCACTGATAAAAAAAGTGATGGCCTGGAAGGGGGGTGATGGTGGTAAGGAAAGACAGAAAAGCTTCTGTCAGCCTTCTCCACTTGCTATGAGTTTCATTTTGACAAGGAATGGGAAAGTGCTCAGGAATCCTGTGAAGGGATGCCCCACCCCAGTGCTGCCCCAGCACAGGAATGATCTTCAGCACTGCGTGAAGGCTTACAGGCTCGATCCCATCCTTTTCCTAACTCCACCAAAGGCAGCCTCAGCCTTGCACTAATGACAAATGGCAGCACCTCCCTCCTTACTGGCTTTAAAGGGAAGGGGAAGCTCATAAATACAAAGCATCAGGACTGTGTCACCAGTATTTGTGAACAGAATGGATTAAAAAAAAATCAGCAAGTTTATACTACCATGGATAATACTACACACTACAGTTAAAAGCATTCCCTGGAAATGTGATTCTTAATGAGACTCACTTTTGCATTGCATTTCCCAAAAAAGCACATTTTAAAGTTAACCTGAACAATATATTTTCTTCCAGCTGACAGAATGAGTAATTTCATTGCGCTCAATAAAATTCCCTGTTTGAAAAGCTTGTCAGTCTTCTCATCTTAGGGTAAGATCTACACATTCTCCACGCAAAATGTAATGTTCCAGAAACAAAGATTTTTATTTTTTCTTCTCCTGGTATTGGGAAGAAGTGTTTTTATAGTGCTTCTAGTGCCAAAGAAAATTTATGAACTCCTGCGAAAAGGTGAGAGCATATGGGCTATTTCTGACTGATGAAAAAGATTTGATTGCCTAGTCTTTTACAGTTACTTCATGCCACAGAAGTTGACAAGGCAGAAGAAAATGCTATGTTTTGCTGTCTATAGCATGTATTTTCTGCCTCTTAAAAACACCAAAGATAGGAAACCCAAACATACCCACTGCAAAAGAAACTGTAAGTATTCTCCACTTTCTGGCCACTAGCCAGGCTAGGGAAGTGAGCTGCAGCCAGCAAAAATGAACAGGACTGGCCAATTATTTTTCCTTCAGTTGTGCTCCTGAGAGCGAAGAGAGATTTTTACATGTGAAGTTATGCTATGACTGTTTCAGGTCTTTCAAAGAGTTAAGCTAATACTTCCTACTAATTCTGCAGTAAATACAAACCAAGGCCCTGCGACTGGACCCTATCTGCTCCGGTGCTGTGGAAAAGATGAACAAATCTTGAGCAAGTTTTACTGTGTTAAGTGAAGAAATCTAGTAAACACAGTAATATTTTTTTTACATTTATTCTACCCATCTATTGATCCATCTATCTATTGCATAATCTGACTTCCCCTTCTCCTTTCGATCTCTTGTCAAAGGCAGCTCTGGTTGTCAAGGCAGGAAGAGATTGTTACTTTGGACAAGAGAGGGATCAAAAAAGAGTCCTTTCCCAATTCTTGACTTGGTATCAACATTAAGAAAATACTTAATTTCAAGGAGAGAGTGGAAAAGGAGAAAAACAGGAAGCCTGTAGCTCTGAAGTATTCTGCAAGACAAAACCAGATTGCTTCCAATGAAAACTTTAGCAGCAGGAAGAGCTTTCACATCTCACTGCACATTGTTATAAAACACACAAGTCAAAATATTTGACATATGGATTAGCTGAAAGTAAAATTATCCTCCTCATGTCCTCTGAAACTAAAATTTCCCATCATGCACAACTGCCAACTTTTAAAAACTCACAACATTTAAGAAAAATTGCTGTGCATTTCAGCATGTGACACTGTCAGAAAGAAAACAGAGAAAGAAAAAATTTCCTGATTTCTATTAGCATCAACCTATATTGAAGGCTCCTGATAAGTTTGCTTGGATGGGAGCTGTAGTGATCCTATGCCTACCCAAAGCACCTGTAATGAGGGAGGAGGCTCACTACTTTGGTAAGAAGGGGTTCAAACCAGAACTCCCACAGATATATCTTAAATGCACAGGTGATTTTATGGGTTTCATGATATCTAGCAGTTTGCTTCCTACAGCAAGAAGTAGGTGCTTTCAATTTGTTTAGATTATAGTGTTAGTGGGACTCCAATCACCAGTTTCCTACGTTGCTTTCTTATCTGTGTAATCCACTAAAGCAAAGAAACTGCCTTCCTTCAGTTATTTTCTGCTTTTCAGTTTTTGAGCTGTGTCTAACCCAGAACTGCTTTTTGCAGTGGCCTCTGGTGCAGGGATTCATCAACATGGAAGTGGATCACCTTTCCACATACAGTCCTTCACCGTGTTTTTCTCATCTCAAGATATTCAACTGAGAAGAGATAAATTCTGGAAAAGCTTTACATCCTTCACAGAAAAAGAGGATAGACTGCCATAAGAGTATCTCAGGTGGAGTGCTGGGTCAGCAGTCCAAACTATAAATTGTGTAGATTTAATCTGCAAGTGTTAGTTGCAACAAAAGGTCAGTTTTGGCCCAAGATATCTGCTGCTTTGTGGGATCACCACACAGCTGGACAGAATAACATCTGTTCTTCCCAGCACTTCATGATGCAACAGCAGAGGGTGTTGCAGATCAGGTCTAAGGTACCCTGAAGAGAATGATGTAGGAGTTCTTACACGGCACTTTAACCTTTTTTTTTTAAATAAAAAAACATTTCTTCTTTCTGGCTGATTCTGTTAAGTTTTTGTAAGCATCAGCATCAACTCAGAAAAAACCCTGAAAATAATTATGATTGAAAAAACCCACCAAATATGTGCATGTATGAATGAAGGAGAGTTAACATAAGGAAACACTTTCCTTTCTATTCTTCCTTGTCAATAAGGTAATAGGGAAAAAGTTCAATTTGCATGGGGAATTCTCAAAGAAAAAGGGGAATCTTCAAGCCAATCTTACACATGATATTCCAGAGGAAATCACTGTCCTGAAATAGAGTATCAAATATTCCCCAATACTGGGAAATACACAGAGAAGAGAAAGATTATCCAGCACTTTATTATTCTGGGAGAATGCTTATTTCTTACCTGATGATTTCTAGGGCCACCTGATGGAAACAGAGACCTTGTGTGCTGTTTTTTAGCTTCTCCCAATTGTAAGAAAAGCAAAAAACAATGGTGCACAGAACAGCTGAGGAAGTCCAATAGACTCCCAAAGAAAAGTATGCTCATGGCAAAGAGAGCATCCTTCTGCTGACCCCCTGCCTCCCTCTCGTCTAACATGCCCATGGGAAAACCTCAGAGACTGAATTGTGCAAACCTTCAGGAAGACTTCCCCATGCTACAAGCTTCGGTCTTTTTACTTTTTAATTTACAAAGAAAAGAAAAAGAACTGATCCAAAACTGGACACTGCTCTCACATCAATACCACAGATGTCAGCAAGACAGCTCCATGGCTGGACACAGCACCACAACAAAGTGACACTCACACCTTCTGAATAGCAGCCTGAACTGCCTTATTGCCAGCAGTAACGATCCACTGAAATCATGTTCAGAGGAGAAACGACCCACTTAGGTTGTAATAGCTGTATCACTGCTGAATACAAAGTTTCAGAGATGCACCCTGGAAGCAGGGATTGGTGGACACTGACCCATAATTCGTGGTTATGGACAGCACCCCACCATTTCCCCAGAGTGACTGATTATTGTGATAGCTGCTCTCAGTCAAAAGGCAGCCATCAGCTGCATGCATTACAGTCAGAATTCAATCTTTGATCCATGTGTTCTTAATATACAGCTTGCTACAAAACACACATGTCAGTGGCTGTAGGCATTTCACGCTGACATGAATGCAACCAAGGTACCGAGCAAAAAGGGAAGCTTTACCCCTCCCTGGTTCACACAGTGTTGATGGCCCAGCCAGATGTAAGCAGGAAATCTGTTCTGCCACGACATGCACAGCCCTGCAGAAGCATCGTATTTCTTGGCTTAAGCATAGGACACAAGACTGTCTTCTAAAGAAGTCAGCAATAAATAAGCATTGGAGGGATGGAATGATGCAGAGAAGAGAGAATTCTTCCTTTCAGGTTGACTGTGGGGTGCAAAATCACGGGTAGATTAAGCGTTTTCTCTTTTCATTTCTGTACTCGAGGCTCTGAGGCCTTTCCCCCAACATGCCTTGTACATCAAGTGCTGTAAATATGCACTCTTATTTGCACTTTACCTGAAGGTTCATCATTTTAACTCTTAGTCAAGGTTGAAGGAAAATAAATATCCTGGTACTGGAGAATCTCCAAAGCATCCCAAACCATTTCTTTAAGGTTTACTTAGGTTGTTATGCTGACATCGTGTTGAGAATATTTTGACAGTATTATTTGAGAGTTGAGTGTGACAGAATTCAAAAAGAAAAAGCCACGCCAGTGGTAAATGGGAAGCTTTCTGGTATGTGGCAAGATCACTGGAGCACCAAGCACTTGCCCAGGTATGAAACCCACACAGTAAAATTAAGAATAAGAGCAGAATGTATACCCTTCCCCATTAATCAAGTCTGCTCCCTGACAGGGAGATAAATCTCTTCATTGACTAAACAAGACAAACACGTACCTTTCAGCAATCATGCAGATTTTGTCAAAGTTCCTGTAAGAATAGCTTTTTAATGGAAAAAGTTACCTGGGTTTTTGTAGATGCTAAGCACATCCTTGAAATAATGAGGTAAGAATCTTTCTAATAAAAGCAGCACATCCTCCAACTCCTCCAGAATGCCCACGAGCAGAAAATTTTCATTAACGTTCAGCTTTGCTCTTTCAAGGGCCCATTCACCAGGCTCCCTGTATGAAATTAATGGAGGGAGAAAGAGGGAGGAGAGAAGAAAACCAAAAGTTTAAATATGCTTTTACTTCAGAAATTCAAGCCATTGATTCAACTGAATCATTGAACACAACTGAATCAAAAAATACTCAGTGCTGTACTTGTAACAGAACATAACCTGCCCCCACCCCCCACAACCTGAGTGGTTTACGGAGCTTTTCTGCGCAACATCTAGAATTGGGTTGGCATGGAACAACACAATCACATTACAAGGAAATTAATCACTGTGTGGGAATTAAAAGGAGGTTAATCACTATGTGGACATATGCTGTTCTGAAGACATCTTTCACCAAGTGGTTTATAAGCTCAAACTCGTGAACTCCTGTATTTTTACTTGGAAGTATGACCCATCTCACGGGAGGAATGACTTCTCTGGGTGACAATGGGTGGCTGTGTCCCTGAGCCACATCAGGAGAACTGCTGCAAGCAACCACTGCTGGCTGTTACCCAGCAAATAAGCTACCAGGATGTGTCCCACCTTGTCTTTCATTTTACCTTCTGCCAAATTCTCCATGAACATCCTTTTCCCTGCCACTACCCCTCACTGCCCTGTGGCCCTGCTACAGGATTCACATTAGTTTGCCCTGACTGTTACTGGTTTTGAAGAGCAGTTTAGGGTTATTCCATCTTTTCCCCCAGTGGGGGAAGCTGGCAGGACACCAGTACATCTTTATGTTTCTCTCCTAGTTTCCTAGAAGCACACTTTGGTTAGACAAGCGCATGAATCCTACATCCCTTAGACTGATTCATATCAATTACGTGGAGGGAGCAGCAGTCAGCATTTTTACTGATAAGGGGGTACAATGCCACTGGCCCAAACTGAAGGAACTAATTTCACAGGGTCCAGGAGGTGTGATGAACACCCGAGTCACATGTGCTACCCACCAGTGGCTGACTCCTCTTCCCTGGCTCCATCAGGCTACTGCAAAATCTATGCAATACTGAACATCTGTCAGAACATCTTTTGATGACATGTGGAAAAGTTTATTACTTTAACTCCTACAAGAGCAGACTTGGAGCAGGTTTTCCATTCCCTTCCACTTTTCACGCACTGATGCACTTTCTAGAAGAGCAAAGTTTCCTAAAACTACTACCAGCCTCCTTCTTGCAGAAGGAAGTGCCAGGGCATGATAGGAGACAGATCTCTAACAAGCTACAGAACAGGACTTCAATAAACTGTTTGGGAAGCTCATAGAGATACATTGTGAAGGTGTTCAGGTATGTGACTGCTGTTAAGGGGATTAGCCATGTACACAAGTCAAATGTCCAACCATAAGCATTTGCAAATAAGGCCAAAACACATTAAGAAAAAGATGTGGAATGAAAATGAAGTCATGAATCTGTTTGGTTTCTTAATAATTAGCTCACTTATGCCAAAAAACTAAAGCAGGATTTTACAGCAAAGATACTTGGAAACTGAGACATAAGAAGGAATGCATTTTCATTTGTTATTACTGTGACAGAAGAGTATGGCTTTTGAAACAAAGTTTTGAAAACGTGCAGTTGTTCCACTAGGGTGAAGCAGTAATGATGAATAAATAAAGAGAATACCTTGAGGTTGGAAAAAACCCAATAAAAACATGCTGTGACCAACAATACAAAAGTATTTGAAAACAAGAAGGTATTTAAAATTATTCCCTTATTATTGCATAAAAGCTTACTATGCAGTACGAGTAATACAGCAATAGGAGAATTACATAAATAGAAATACCAAAAATGAGCTAGGTCAATTACAGCAGCTGCACTTTACAGAGTTTTAACCATGATTACTATTTCTTACACAGACACAAAAACCTGGAATTCCTCATATACATACCTGATACGACCATCTGAGCAGAGCTACAACATGTATCACAAAGTTACAGAGTAGGTAAAATAAGTAACGAGCACATACACTCACTGCTGTTCTGACCTTGTCAACCCCGAACCACCCCCCCTCCACATATCCAGACTTGATGAATTATTCAAGTATTAAACCAAGAAAAAAAGAACAGTACTACATTTGCATTACCCTCCTTTCTCCAAAATACATGCGCCCAGTCCCCACATACACTGCTACAGTGCACTTCTATTTTTGTCAGGTACTTCAAATAACTGTTGCCTCTTTATTACCAGCTTCTGACAAAATGTTGGCAACAGAATTGCTGAACAAATTGGGAAACCTTGTATATATTTACCTGCATCTTGGATGCTGTCCACAGAAATACGGTATGATGTAAAATAACCTGGGATTGGAACATTCGGGGTAGTTTTCAAGGATACATACGTTAATGTCCTGTGGGGGGAAAAAGGAAGAAAAAAAAAGAAAAAGAAAGATGTTGAATACTACATTTTCCTTTCTCTACTAACAAGTGTTGATCTTGGATTTTATACAGCCATCTGAGTCAGAGAATTGTGCTGAGGATATACCAAATACCTTTAAAGTAATCTACCAGTCAATTTATCTACTTATAAATATTATTAGAAAGCTTCAGGAGGGGGTAAAAAAAAACAACCAAAAAGGTGATTTTGTCGTAGTGCAAAATCCACATTTTTTTTCCTTGCTGCAAACACCACAATTATTATACTGAGATTACTGCATGACTCAAAGCAGGACACATGGATCAACTTTCATACTGAGTTCTATTTAAAATATTCAGGAGATTATTTCCAGTCTCTTCTTTTTTCTGAATACACCCTGGGGGAAACCTGAGGTAGCCAGAACAAATCAAATTGAAACAACAATTATTTTCCTTTAAAAAAAAAAAAATTGCTTCATTCAACTCCTAGAATAAAGAAGTGTAAGCTGTGATTTGCACATCTTACTCTTGATATAAAAACATACATCACTTTTGATTACAAATCTGTACATTCATTAGATGTTCAGAACTGAGGCTATCATGTAAACCCTCACTGAGAAAAAGGGCTTATTAGAAAGCATTTATCATTTTCCTGACTTATGATTCACCTAATTAGAAGCTATTTATCATTTTTGCAAAGACTAGGCATAAAAACTGAACCCTAAGAAACTGTATTCCATTTCTAGCTTTACTCTAGAGCGATAATAAACCTACCTGCAGCTGGGATTGAATTCCACTGTCCTTATCTAGTCTAACAGACCCTTGCTCTGCAGGCTGACCCACTGACTCCAAAGAGACATACAGGGCAAAAGAAGTGCAGGACAGCCTAAGGAGAAGAAAATCTCTCGCCTTTGCAAACCCATCTTTATTCTTATTTAAAGGCACATGCTTTTTTAATGCAGTAGGATGGATGCACACCAGTATCAAACCAATGACTCATCAAATCCTCACCTCATCTAGTAGATGAAATGCGCTAGAGGACACACTCCAGTGGGCAACGCGAGCCCTGCAAGCCCTGGGCAGCGCGGGAGACACAGAGCACCCCCTGCGCTCCTGGGGCAGCACAGGCCTCCAGCTGCACCACCCGCTTCCGAGAGCTCAGCGCAGAAAAGCTCTTCCCAGAATAGGGTTTAATTTAGTTTAATTTATGGCCAAAACCTGAATGTTGACAGCCAAGTCTCTGAGCTGAAGCTATCCAGGCCCCTGTTCTCACTGCTACGAATATTGCTAAGAAATCTCCTGATGGCACAGGCAGAGCAGCCATCCTATCATCCCAATTGGGTTCTTTAAACATGAATTAAAGATTGCAGTTCTTTAAGGGTTCATCGTGCTTTTACTGCAGCCACCACCAGAGATGTTTTTAGGGATGCATATTTTCAGTTTCCATAAGAACCTGCAGAGACCTGCAACAAATTAATGAATTGCTTGGACTTTAAAAAAACTGAAATATTATTCTGACAATACTTTCAGTTATGTGCAAGACAGCTTGTGCTTGATTAATTGAAAGGCAGAAACACCTACATAAGACTTCAAAATCATTAGTAACGCCCATCCGAGAACCATTCCTCTTTCCTTACTCCCATATAAAGGTGAAAAG
This sequence comes from Zapornia atra, assembly GCA_013400835.1. Lineage (NCBI taxonomy): Eukaryota > Metazoa > Chordata > Aves > Gruiformes > Rallidae > Zapornia > Zapornia atra. Next base: position 430,303 of record VZTU01019880.1, on the reverse strand, counting down.
TCATTAACTCCAAACAAAGAAAATGATCATTTCTTTGCCAGAACAACAACTAGAGCGGGTCAGAAGATATTCCCAGAGATAAATAAGTATCAACACCCAACACAAAAGTGTAACAGGGACCTTCTTGCTATTCTGAAACAATATTTGGTTAATATGGCTGGAGAAGCTTCCATACAATAAAAGCAATGTAAATTCACATGGAAAACCCTGCAGCTTTAACTGATGAAACAGTTCATATTTAGTCAAAAAGAGATTGTTAGCATGCCTTTTTAGGGTAAACTGCTGTAGGATCACTGAAACAACTGGGGCAGCACTAATCTAAACTACCGAATGTAACTCCCTTTGAATTTGATTTGTGGAAGGAATGCAAAAGGATGGGAGAAGAAAAAAAATCTTCCCTCCTCCTTGCTGACACACTCAAAGTTTAAGAATCATAGAATCCTCAAGGTTGGAAATTACCATCAAGGTCAAGTCCAACTGTTAGTCCTACACCACCGTAACCACTAAACCACCTCCTGAAGTGCCTCTTCTACCTGTTTTTTGAACACCTCCAGGGATGGTGACTCTGCCACTTCCCTGGGCAGCCTGTTCCAATGCCTGACCACTCTTTCAGTGAAGAAATTTTTCCTAATATCCAACGTAAACCTCCCCTGGGGCAACTTGAAACTACTTCCTCTTGTCCTATTGCTAATCACTAGGGAGAAGAGGCCAACCCCTGCAATGTCCTTTCAGGTAGCTGTAGAGAGCGAGAAGGTCAAAGAAAAAGGCCAGGTATGCTTTCATACATACCTAAAATTTTTTGCCACACATTTCATGTGCCTGACATCAAAAGCACCAGGTTTCCTCTGCAGTTAAAGCACGCCCCCTTTATAGTCCCCATTTATCACCACTGCTGTGATCTGTATTACAGCTGCTGGAGGGTCCTGATGCATTCCCAGCACCTGCTTGCCTTTCCTATTTTACCGTATTCATTATCTGTGAAGTCAATTAGCAGCCACCATCCATCCCCTCGGAGCAGATCTTACTGGATGATAATTACACAGCTCTGTGAGATGTGAAATCACAGTTTTTAACCAAGAGGTGGGGCAAAAGAGTGGTCAGCCTGAGGTGTGCTTGCCATTATAAAACTTGAACACACCTACAGAGGAAGCTGCTCTTCTGGTGCTCACATGACTTAGAGGAATTTCTGCTTTTTTTCCCCCCTGAGCACAGAAGGCTGAGGTGAAATGACATTACTCCAGGCAGTGTTATTCTGTTACCCTAAGCAACATTAATGCCACATTTCCCAGTAAGAGTGCTTTTTTCCCCAGCAGGGCACAGATCTTTCAGGGCAGAAGTATTTTTCTGCGAGACCAAACACTGCAAGGTGACAGCCTTGCTCACTTGAATCACTGGAGATGGCATGTGAACCAAAAAAACCCAACTATTTTAACACAGCCAGGAAAGATCCAGAAAGGCACACACAGCTACTTTGATCACACCTCTCCAGAATAAAGAAAGAGGAATTTTATTTTATTCCTCAGCTCTGGGCCACAATCCACACTGCTCATGTCCTGCTGGGCTTGTGTGTCCAGCAGGGCAGAGGGATGCTGGGGATCCAGCCGAGGGGCTGCAAGTAACAACATAAACCATCTTTCTTTTTAACAGTACCATGTTTTTCTGTTACAATTTTGGCTGACATGGTAAATTGGTAATTCTGAAAAACTGTCTTTCATGTAAAATCACAATGTGCTCTAATGTATTAATCTGTCAACAAGTCTGACTGCTGTTCTATTAGAAATGTATCAAAAGTGTGTTGTTATATTTTTCAAGTTAATAACAAACCTTTATTTGCCATAGCAGGTTCACACATGTCATAAGAGGAAGCCTGCACATGATTAAAAGTATTTCACGGATGTGAAAATACGTTGGGAATTTTAATGCTATCGCAAAAAGAGCAAACTTCAAAGATTTTTTTATAGAACAATGAACTATTTACTTAAGTTAATGTCCTCAACTCATGGCAAAAACTGTACCAAGTACAAAAAGATGTGTCCTTGGATATGAGAGTTTCTTTTTTTCTTTCCCTAACATAAAATCCTAACAGTACTGAAGAAAATAAATGTATTTGGGCAGTAGAAAGAACACCTCATTTATTTATTTAGTTTTAAAAATAAATAATTTTTGGGCTTAAAAGCATTCCCTAATTCTTGATCCTCTGTGTCTCAACTAAAAAATTACAGGAACATCAGCTTCTACCACGGATGTACAGCAATTCTTTGTACCCATAACAATTTACACTAAGGAATCATAACTCAAAAGCATACCTGCCTGGCAAATATTTTCCCATGAATCATTAATCTACGGGAAGCCATAAAACCGTCCTATTTCTCACAATCAAAATGAAAAATATATGGTGCCTTTCCATGCCCTACCTGCATGGGATACTGCATTCTGTGAAACCAGGGGACCCTGACTACAACCCAGCCATAGTGCCTGCTTCACACTTAACTCTGAAGGTTGCAGATGTGAAGTTGAGGTGTGTCATGAAGGCTACAGAGGAAGTGGCGACCTAAATAAACACCTTTCAAGTTTCCATAAAAGGAAATGAAATAAATTGATGTGGAAAACCAGCGAGCGAGCCCAGCCTATGGTGACCTCTCCTGCTCACAAGGATGTTCTTCATACATTGCTACTGTCAGTGGTGCGGTCTAGTTCCTCACCATCACCAGCCAAGGAAAATTCTTCTGCTCTGCTGAGAGCCCCCAGGAATCCTCTCGTGGCTTGTAAAATGTTTTCTCACATACTTGCTCGGTGTTTGTTAAGAGGTCAAACTGACCGTTACATCCTGAGGACAACGTTGCATCACACGCACTAAATACAACCACACTGAAAAAGGAAACACAACTCCACCACTTTCTCTGACCCCAGCTAGGGAGCTCTGGGTGGCTGCAGGGCTTGTGAGTGGAAATATGAAATGAAAGAAGGAAAAAGAAAAAAATTCCTACTTTGTAAGGCTGCAGAAAGACATTGAAAAGTCAAGGTACAGTTGGCATTAATGTTTTTAAATATAAAAGTAACATAACTTACTAAGTCTTATTTAGGAATTCAAATTACTTACATATTTCTAAGGAAAACAAGCTATAATGCAACACATTTTTAACCACAATTAGAGAGATTTGAACTTCATCAGATTATTTTTAATGTTTCTATTCAACCTCAATCAAGTATTTGGATAACTAGAGTCACACAGCTGTAAGATGACCCATTTCTTTCAAATTCTGGAGTTAACACAGCTGAAGCTAAGAGTTTCCCAGCCTATGCTATCGTGGTACCAAGGCCCTCCAAGGAGGGCTGGATTGTGCCAAACTGATTGGGATGATGGTCCTCTTGAAATGACAGTGAGATGGACAAGTCCATTGGGACACCAGTGGCAGGCTGCAGAGCTAGCAATGGGCACTCTGGGGAAAAGCTCCACGAGATGGCAGAGCTGACATAGCTAACCCAAATGTGGGTGTCTGTCCCCAAATGCTATCTCCTGCATTCCTTGTGCCAGCTCAAAAGCAACAAAGAGCCTTTCCTCTCTCTTAGTTGCCATCTACCAGAAGAGCAAACAACATGGGATTTGCTTGTGGAAATGCTGCGATGCTGCTGCAGCACCTCTGCACTCCAGCTGCGCAGGGCATGTCCCCCTTGCAGTGACACAGGCCACAGTTAATGACCTCTGTTTCATGTTAATTTCTTGCAGTCATTTTGCTGATGTGGTCATTGCAATGCCTGGGAAACAGTCACCTGAGCACCCCAGCACTGACTCTCCTCCTGTGCCCAAATACTGCCACTGCCGCAAGAGCCACCCACACTTCCAGCATCATCTTCTGTGGCCTTGTGAAATCCAGAGATCCCAGGGACTTCTCTCTCTCCTGTCTCAAGACCTGGCAGATCTCCTGTAGTTACTGAGGACACACTAGAGGTGGGCCTCACGTGTCATCCTGAACAGGATCTTAACTGCTGCGAGAGAGACGACTATGGCTATAAGAGACTAAGACTAATCACCCGGTGGGTCCATACAACAGATTTACATTTGCCATGTGAAGACTGATGCTATAGCAGATGGAGGTCAGTGACAGGATTTGGGAATCTGGAGCACGAAACAAGGAGGTGCCCGGGGCCCTGCTGTGGTTTAACCCCAGCCAGCAGCTAAGCCCCATGCCATCACTCACTCACTCCCCTCATGTGATGGGGGAGAGAATCAGAAGAGTGGAAGTGAGAAAACTCACAGGCTGAGATAATGACAGTTTAATAACTAAAGCAAAAGCTGTGCAGGCAAGCAAAGAAAAACAAGGGATTCGTTCGCCACTGTCCATGGGCAGGCAGGTGTTCAGCCATCCCCAGGAAAGCAGAGCTCCATCATGCATAATGGTTACTTGGGAGGGCAAATGCCATCACTCTGAACATCCTTCTCCCTTCCTCCTCCTTCCCCTAACTATGTAAGCTGAGCATGATGTCATATGGTATAGGGTATCCCTCTGGTCAGTTGGGGTCAGCTGTCCCAGCTGTGTCCCCTCCCAGCTTCTTGTGCACCCCCAGCCTCCTTGCTGGTGGGGTGGGGTGAGAAGCAGAAAAGGCCTTGGCTCAGTGTAAGCACTGCTCAGCAGTATCAAAAGCATCTCTAGATAACAAAAATATTTTGTTATTACCAGCACTGTTTTCAGCACAAATCTAAAACACAACCTCAGGTTAACGATGAAGAAAATTAACTCTATCTCAGCTGAAATCAGGACAGGCACCAAACAGCTCATGCTGTGCTCCCCAAAGATGACCTCTTCCAGCTGGCTTTAACCATTGCTTTCCTGCTTAAAGGTCAAGAGCTATGTCACTTTATCTTTGACAAACAGTACATCTGAAAGCTGAGCTAAGATTTGCATTTTAAAACTAGTTTTCAGTCACAGATAATATTCCTTTCAACTGTTTCTCACTTGGCACATCTGTTTTTGAATATACACTCTTCTGAATGCTTTTGAACAGCTCTTGAAAGGCTGGCACAGATGTTTCACACCTTTGCAGGTACTCCAGTTCCTTTCCTCCGCGTCTTTGTCAGGGGCTGAAATATGCTTTCTTAAAAAAAGAAAAAAAATCCTTGATCTCTTTAATTCCCAGAAAATCCTCATTCCTCTAATGAGGAAACTTGACTTTTTAAAGCTAGCCTAGGGTGTGGCCCATGTTACTCAGATTCAGTATGTGCTGTCTCTTTACATCAACAGAGATATCCTTTAAATTTTTTTTGTGTGTTTGTAGAGGATAATTCTGGGTTTTCTTTGAATTGACTTTGCACTTTTTTTCTGGAAAAATACATGTTTTTCATTTTTCCCCCCATACCACATAAGCAAATAGGCTCTCCAGTTTAATTCCCACTTTTTTTTTGATGGACATTTTTGGCTGGGCTAATTTGCCTGGCTTTTCTCCCAACAATGTATTCAGCTCTTCTTCCTGGCATCTTACCAAGTGCAGCAGCAGCTAACAAAACAGTGTCTTCTGCTAACCATCTATATGTTCATTCAGTGCAGGCATAAATTATTCATTCATATACAAACTGTTGCTGGCATTAACATAGCAGAGGTGATGAACTATGCCCACAATGCCACTATATGGATGTGACACACATTAAAACACTTCTGCAGATCCAAATTGGAGAAAGCATGTAGGAATATACATTTCTGTTGTCAGAAATCACATTAGTAGTTTGTCAAAGATCAGTTTTGCCAATTAGAACAAAAGCACTTCATAGTTGTAAGGAGGCACCTTCTCACACCTTTCTTTTCCATCACTTGTGTTTTTCACCTCAAACCATCTTAGTACAGGAAATATGTAAAAAAGATAGAAAGAATTTAGGCCAAGAAAAGGGAGAGTGCCTTCCAGCTGGAAGAAGTGTACAAGCATTAAATAACCATCCTGTTACAGAGGGCATAGATCCAGGGAAGACTAAAAATACAGACAATTATACTGCAATCAAGAACGCATCCCAGTGGCAGCTAGCAGCAGGGAGACAGTACATCTGTTAATTCTGTTTACTAACAACACTTCTTCATGAAAGAGCCCAGAAAATTACTCTGCTCAGATGGTGACCCTTAATAAAGTAAATTAGGGATGGCAAAAATTCAATTCTGCAAATGCTGAGTGGGAGATAGCCCCACCTCAAGGATTCCTCAGCCCTCCCTCACGCAGCACCGCTGGACCCTTGTGAGCAGACACCTCTGAGAAAAGCAAGGGATTGACAGATACATTCAGCAATTTATGCTCACTGAGGTAGTCCTGAAGCACAGATAAAGTTATTCTTCAACAGATGACAGGTTCAGCTGGGAGCTGACCACGAGGCTGAAAGTCAGTGGGCTGGAAGTGGATAGAGATACAGCTGGTGGGCAAGGGTCCTCCTGGCAGGGTGGTCTCACCGTACCTGGTGATGTGGCGCAGCCCTGGCTGCTGCCTGTCCCGGCAAGAAAGGCTGCTACAGAAGACTCAGAGCATCAGGAAGCATTTTAGTCCATCCTTTGCTGCGGGGGAACCAAGTTTGTCCAATTTGTTCATAAAACTGTTTGTATCTGCTGTAATTTGTACCACGATTTTACTGCTCTTTCTGTCAGAAAACCTTTACTAGTATCTGATAGGAAAACACTTCAATGTGTTTCACTTAAGGAAACTACTTTTTGCCTTAATCTTGATGAACATGAGGAATAACTGCAGGGCATCTTCTGCATAGGACATTTTTATTCATTTATAGATTTACATTTCCCTAGAGTACTTCCTTTTTAAGGCCATCTTCTGGACTCTGTTCAACTTCTTAGGAGTCCTAAAACAGAACAGTTTTTAACTTGGGCTTTTTCAGCTTCAAGTAAAGCAGAAAAGGCCTGGCTGGTGCCTTACATCAATTCTCAGCTGAGCAGGAGAATGCCATGGAGGGAATTAAGGAATAATTTTATTTCTCTGTCTCTCACCATCTTTTTGAACTGAAATGTCAGATCCCAGAAATGATTTCTGCTACAAAGTTTTTAAAAGCCAAATTAGAGAAGTCACAGAGGAAATCATTGTTTTAACACTGCAGATCATCACCTCTCTCATAAAGCACTCTGTTGATTTTAAAAGCCTAGCTGTCCAGCCAAGTATATTATAATATTAAGACTTAGTTTACCCCGGATTGAAAGCAATTCCTGCTCTCAAGTGAGCAGTGATATGCATTAGAGATTGCTCAGAATGAAAAATCAAGTCACAAAAAATACCATATGAGATCTGGGATACTTTCACATACAGGAGAGGGACCTCAAGAGGCAGTAAGTCAGGAGGGAAAAAAAAAAAAGTCTTTAGGTGACAAAGATGCTTTAGGAAAAAATGGATAAAGTGGACGGAGGATTGCCAGAGCCAACTAGTATTAGATGATACTATAATGAAGAACACAACCGTCAAGGGGAAGAATCAACATCAGCAGAGAAAGCTGTGGCTCTCCCAACTCCCCACAGGTCTTTGATTTAGTCACTAAAGATGTGATAAACACCATCCTGTGTTCCTGAACTCTCAGGGAAAATTAAAATAAAAATAAAGGAGAGGTTGATAAAGGACAGGGATAAGATGGCTAATTTTCTTAGCGGAATGGGACGCTGAGAAGGGTCACGTAGCAGCTGTGCTGAGACATCTGTTGTGCATAACAAAGAAGGGTTAACAGTGAAGTAGCAGATTTTTCAGTGAATATTAATGAGAGATGATAAGAAATCTGACCTCAAGGAGTTACACAAGGACCTTATAATGCTGACTAGGCAATAAAATGCTGGAAGAAATTTAGTGCTGGTAAATGCATAGGTTCTTGCAACAGGATACTCTGAATGACAAAGGTGTAACTGGGTTTAAAAATACCCCAAAAGAATAATTAAAAATTATATAGCCATAAAAGGAAGGTCTATAAAAAGCTATTAAACACAGACATGGAAGCAGCAGCTGGCTCAGGAAATTGGTAAGCTGAAGAACATCAGAAGCTGGGAGGACACTGGAGGGGAAACAACCCCTTAGCCTCTCCTCAGCTTGTACTGGCTTCCCCGGCTGGGCTGGGTGATGCTTGTGTCTCAAGGAGGGCATAAGGTACAAAGTGTATGCTTTTACATAGGATGCTATGTCATTTACACAGATATCATGGGATTTAATGTTTCTAAATCATACTTTGTTGCTACAATACAGGAGAGCCTATTTTAATTAGAAGAAATTTCTGTATTTCACATTTTTCTCACATTTTCTTTCCCAGGTCAACTGTTCACATCCCTTTAAAGCTTGACTGCATGCACAGAAATTATGCTCAGCAGATTTTTAGCCCAAACCTCAAGAACACATATACTAACAGAAACACATTCAATTTTTGTGAATGCCACATCTTGATGCTAGCTTTACACTGGTTTTAGTAGATGTCCAAAACTGTTAGTTTAACAGTATAAAAGTTTGAAAGAGGCTTATTAAAACTGGTATCAGAGTTCTGGATATTTAAGATGTCATCAGAGAGAGCAATCCCTGAGCCAAAAGGAAATAAATTTCATTGGCCATCAGCATTAAATATCATTCCTCTAATCCATCCCATCAAGACAGGCTAAACAAAAAAGAGAGATCATTCTATTTGCATATATTTTAATAGAGCTTCACATGACAAGGATTAAGGAAGAAAGTGCTTACTTTCTTCAATATAAATCTTCAAAATAAAAGAGTATATACATGGAGAGGGGAAGATATACCACGATAAATATTTTTTTAAAAAAAAAAGCTGGCTCCAGGAAAGCAGTATTTCTTGCAATTATTAAGCTTCTGTCATCTGCAGATATATCAAAGTTTTCAGTAAAGAAAATGAACATGAGCTAAAGGTCACCATCACTGGTGCTAAAGGAAGAGGGACTGTATCCAACAGCCTGTGATGTGCACCTGAAATAATCCAGTCATATCAGTACACTGTCTGGCACAAAAGAACAAACCTGCTGCTGACCTCTCCATTAGAAAAGAGAAAATATTTTATGATCACCATACAGTACAGGTTATACATTTCTTTGGGTTTGTCCCTTTTATAAAGTTAGATGAGAAATCTTAAAATCACAGTACCGACTTAAGAAAAAATAACCATCTTCCTCACAGCAGCCAGGTCTAAATGTCTTTTATGTCTCCTCAACCTACCACATTAGTGGTGGCACTTTACCACAACGCTCTTGAATGGTGAGAGAAGAGCTGGAATTGCAAGTAGTGTGCTAGTTCTGCTTTCTTATCAGCCTCCTGCCCAGCACTGAATGACTTTGCATCTCTTCCTTCACCTCTCAGGGCTGAAATGCAGGAGGAGCTGCAGCGCAGAGGAAACTACGCTGCTGCTGCTGCTACTGGTGCATGTGGCTTCCCTGATGCTGCAGCTGGGGGTGGTTTCTGGTCTGCTGCCCCTATCTAATTTCCCTGGCCATAATCTTCCCCCTGCTGAGCAGCTCTAATGCTTTTCTGCAAAATTACTAATGCTTTGCATAAATCACAGCACTGCCACTCTGAACAGCAGCCACAAAATGGAACAAACTTATCGATTCCACTCTTAAGTTTGACAAGAATATCGCTGCATCAACAACTCCAAGTATTTAAGAACCCCTAAAATAACAAGGTTCAAAGGCATAATTAATGCTCCTCTTTGCCTCTTAAAAAAAAATAAAATTATTGAACCTTGAGTCATCTGCTGAAGTTCTTTTCTATAGCTATGAAAACCAAAACCATGCCTCCCCCAACATCCCTCAATTCCCTCATCTCAGGTGCTATGGCTTCAAAAGGAACAAGATCAATTATAAAAGCACAGAGGTTAATAACTCCGCTAGAAGGAGGGGAAAGCATAGAATCTGCTTTTTTTCTTCCTATTTATCAAAGACATCATCTCTTTGGGTTGCATTCTGAAGAAATTTTTTCTTTCCCTTCAAACACTGAGAAGCACTTCTTGTTTTTTTTTCTTTTAAAGAAAAAATAAAATTAATTTCTAAACAAAAAAAATACACCAGGTTTAGGAATTCATATTCACCATGGAAAAATTTCTATTTGCCACCAGTTAGTGGATTTTTCCCCAAGAAAAAGGAAATTACTCTTGACAAGCTCAGTTATGAATAGTGGCTGGCTTTGCTTGGAGCAGAGTACATAGGAAAAAGTTGTGTTCAAGGTAACCGGACTAGACTGTGTTTCAATAATTCACTGAGCTGTAGGCAGCTTTGCTGAAACAATGGCAGTTCATTTTCCAGAGTCTGGAACAACAAATCATCAGCTAAACACCCTCTGTTGGGTTTTGTTTTGGTTTTGATTTTATGTAAAGCAACAACAGTTACAAAGGATAGAGGAGCTTTGAGAACATCTCCCAACAAGAAAAAAAGAATGCTTAAAACAAAAAACCAGAAAAAGTGAATGCTGCTTTTATTTCAAAGGGAAATCTCCCTACCTTGTTCATGGGCAACCTATTTTCTCAACTGACACAGCAGGTCTACCGCCTATTCTGAGAGAAGGAATTACCTTTTCATTCAAGACAGGCCCTCCCCGCACCCCCCCCCACGCCCCCCCCAACACACCACAAC
>VZTU01019880.1:405194-419662 GCA_013400835.1 Zapornia atra | reverse complement strand
AAGATCATCAGCCAAGTGAAGAGGGACACGTGTTTTTGAATAAAATTACTCCATTTATAAAAGTCAAATAATAACCTTGGGGGTGGGGGGATGCCACACATCATTGAAAATGGAATTGTTTTTCTCTCATTTCTTTCTTGAAGTAAGGTGGAATTATAATACAGACACACAGAAAGTTTCTGGCAGCAATATCCTTCCTTACTTGACTGACTAGAAGGAACCAATGGCCAAACACCCCAATCCCCAACTCATTGTCAACAAATTCAGGTCTGCAGTTTGTCACGATCTGTTCCCTCACATTTTCTTCTGGCAACATTATCTCACAAAATTATAAAACCTTTTTTTCTTTTTTCCTTTTGAATTCAAGCAAAATCCATGACAAAAAGACTGCATAGCTTTCTGAAGGACTCACGGAGCCCATCAGTATCTCTCAGACGCCTGGGTTTATTTCCATTGTTTTTCCATTTCATTAAGGTGCCAAGACACCTTAGAGCCTGTGGTTTGAAGGACACAGAAGCCATTAGTCTCCCCAAAGCTACTGCACTAAGCAGCAGAACTTGCCAACTGCTCTTTTGATTTCAATTCCTTATCCATCTGGCAAAGGTGGCAATCTGTCCCTTCATTGCCATTCAGGGAAAAAAAAAGAGAAAAGAGGACACCTAATACAAATCTAAAAAAAAAAACACCCCGAAAAAAACCCCAAACCATTGAACTGAAAGTGTGCTGATAACCTCACAACATAAATTGGACTCTTGCAAAAAAAAAAAAAAAAATTCTGTAAGAGAAAAAAAAAGAAAAACATCCGTAGCAATACACTTCATGCCAAGATGGAAAATGTGATTTCTGGAATATGTGACACCTGGAGAGCACTCCTGCGGGAAAGCACACCAGCCACTTGCCAGTCAGGACCAAGCAACCAGAGAGAACATCCCAATCCACTTGCCAACACAAACCTATGGCATTTGGTGGTTGTTTTGTAGAAACACAAATGCACATCCCTACATCACAGGAGCATATTCAAGCAAACAGAGCAAGGCTAGACAGGCAGCACCTGTATTTTGGGAAAAGTATTCCTTGTTTCAGATCTGTTCGTCCTGAAATGAGACAGAAACAAAACCTAAATGTACACCTCTGTGCTTTACTTTCATTATTGTATGAAGAGTTCTTGCCTTCATTCGGGTGTGTTTAGTCAAGATTTATAGTCAACGTTATTTTTAAATGAAGAGACACTACTCAGCATACAATGTATTGTGGTCACAAGGTTATGAAAGCAACAGCCTTACAGTTTAAGTATTTTCTGTTACTTTTTCTTAGTACTAACACTACACAGTTTAATTCAGAGGAGGATGCTGATACCTGACAATGCAGAGAAGCCCTTGCCTGTCCCCTTTTCTACTTGTGAGAGAGACAGAGAGGGCTGATCGCAGCGATGCTCAGGGAGGTGTGTTGCACAGGGAAACACTCCCTGTCCTCTGCGCCCTGAGACAGGGATAGATTCAAACCACAGGCTGTAAGGCATTTTGCCACCTTAGTGAAATGGAAAAACAATGGAAATAAACCCAGGCAACTGAGCAATACTGATGGTTACAGAGACATCCTGTGAGGTCACTGGGGAAGGCAGAAGGCAAGAAGCCATGGAGATTCATCAGGCTCTTCCCAGTGGGCTGGCTGGGAAGTATCTCCCATCTCCCCAGTGTGGGCATGCACCCCTGCTGTGTCACATGAGACATTCAGGCACCCCACGTGTGCCCCACAGCTCGTGGGACATGAGCCTGGGTGCTGACCAGAAAGGAGCACCCTGTGCTGCAAGAGGCCCCGGGGTCCACGCAAGCTGAGACAAGGACCAGGCACAGGATTTTACTCTGTAGCCCAGAATAAACCCTAGAGAATCCAGAAGAACTAGGACAAACTAAGTCTTGAGTATGCCTGGGCAATGAACATCCCTATTTTCTGCAACATGCCATCCCCACATTCATGTGGTTTCAACATAAACTACTTGAAAGTCTTAAAAATACAGAATTCACAAGTGTGATCCAGTCATTCTGCAGTCAGCAGAGGAGTCCACACTACCACCACCAAAAAATTACACGGTAGGAAAATATTTTGTTGACGACAAACACCTAAAGCCCAGGATAACCTTGGATGCTTTTATAAAAACAGTTATCCCTCACCACGTCAGTCACGCACCACAGGCAGCTGGTTCTCCCAACTGCACCACCCCGAATCCACCCTGCCATCCACCACTTCAGAGCTTCAGCTTTGCTTCAGCTACTAAGTTTTGGAGATCAGGATTTCAGTGTTGTTCGCTTTCCTGGCAGTGCTGACAGCCAGAAAACTCACATATAAAGCACAAAAAGGAAAGAGGAAAGAGAACAAAAGACAAGGCATTAAACAGGCCAGTAAGTTGTTTTATTCTCATGCCTGTTGGTTCCTGCAGGTTTTGACACCTATAGAGAGAAGCAAATATCTAACTCCTTGAAATTACATTCCTGTGTTCAGTACACTGGCAGCAAGGGGAGTGCTGCTTCTCTGTCCTTCCTTTATCAAGAGGACTAAAAGGTTCTGCAGGTTCCTTCCGCATCACGCTGCCAGTAAAGCAGTTTTCATTTAAGGTGGTGAGAGAATAAAGCAACCAGGGAAAGGAAGCAGGTCTGCTCCTAGCAAGGAGCGTACCTGGGAGGGCATTTAGGAGGGTTTTCTAGGGAAGGGTACCATGAGTTCATTAGATACCACTTCAAAATATCTTAAAAAATTTAATACAATACCAAGCATTTTAAAAAGTCAGGCTTCTAAATACACACACACACACACATATATAACTTATTTTTAAAATAGACTATTTGCTGGTCAGCACCCCATCTCTTTTCTTTAGGCCCCATATAAAATGTAACTTTCTAAAGATTAATTTTAGAACTTATACTAGCAGAAATGGAAGTCTGAGGCCTTCTTTTCTGCTGTATGATAAAACAAGGCAGATCTAAAAATCACCCTATTCCAACTTCAGACAGAATATCAATCAACAGTTAGTTTTACTTGATGGCTACCAAAGCCGACTCTCCAGCTTCACAGCGGACAGAATGTTGGCCTGGGCACTGAAGGTAACTTTCACATCACACACAGATTCTCATTGCCATTCATGTGCAATGGTTACTTGCCAGCTAATTATTGTTAAGTCTTCACTTACTGGAAACCATTTAAGTTTGTCTTGTAGCTTTCAGATTAACAAAGCACATGAGAACTGAAAATGCAAAAACTCAAACTGAGGCTTAGGAAAACTACCAGAACACCTGAAGTTCATCCATACTGAAACTACTGTACATCAAAACCAAGAGGCTTCTACATTCTACAAAGTGTGCACTGAAAAAAACATGTTTAAACACACTCTCTTCAGGATTTTCACTCCTCCATTTTGGCATCTGTATAGAATCATAGAATGCTTTTGGTTGGAAGGGACGCCAAAGGTCATCTAGATGTAAACTTGTGGATGCATCTTATCTTTAAATTTATCTCTCTATCTTAGCTTTTAAAGATAAATTTGAGAAGTCATGACAGTGTCAGCAAGAGCTTTAGTGTCAGTTTGGAAATTACAAAAACTGGCAGAGCTGTAAGACAAAATGTCACAATGGTGTAAACCCAAAACACTCGACTGCTTTAAAGTCAGGATACAACACATTCAACTGAAGATGTTTATAATGGTATGTACCTTAGATAAATCACATAGTCATAGACTCCATTTGCAAGCATGCAATTAAGGACTTTGCTTTTGAGTTACCCAGAGCAGTCACTAATCTCATAAAATAAGTATGGGCTGTGAGGACCATCTACTGTATGCACAAGACTCTCTCCTGGGTGGCCCTGAGGTGTCTGCAATGAACGTAACAGAGACGTTCTGATTAAGAGATCTTGCTTTGGTAATTTATAGCCCTCAAGGGCCACACATTTACTCTCTTTAAATATAAGAGAGTTGAATCGCCTATTTCAGTTGGAAGGGACCTACAACAATCATCCAGTCCAACTGTCTGACTAGTTCAGGCTGAACAAAGCACGTTATTCAGGGCATTGTCCAAATGCCTCTGAAACATGGACAGGCTTGGGGCATCAACCACCTCTCTAGGAAGCCTTCTCTATGGTTTGACCACCACTTCTCTAAAGAAATGTTCCCTAAAATGCTTCCTTTCTGAATATACATAAACTGCTATTCACTGCAATGTCCAGCAAGGACTTCCACAGATTAACTGCACGTTGTCTGAACCATTGCATCTTCCTGTTCTTTCCTGGATCTGGCAACTGCCCATTCCAGTTGGGATCTTCTAGGTCTTGCACCAAAACAGCCCACAAGCAAGCATCCTTGATGCAACTTTTCCATGCCTCCTGCAAATTTGTCTTCTACTATTCTTTTCCCTTGTTGACTTCTACCTCATCTGAAGATTCCTAATCTCCATCATTCCTCAAATGGAAATTATTCCATCCATTCATTGTTACTCCTACCCATGTCTGAGGATATTCCAGTTCTTCCAAGCCCCTTCTGGGAATGGAAGGTCATAAACATCAAATGGAAGGAGTCATATGTAGCCACATCATGGATTTATACATGAAGTTCTCTGTTTTGTTCTCTATTGCTTTTGATTTGGCTTTATTTGACTGCTACTGAGAACCGAACTGATGCTATGGTAGAACCATCCAACACACACACAAGATCTTATTCCTGACCGGTAACAGGCTGCTGAGAACCCATCTATGTTAAATAAGGATTATTCCCCCCACCCCAAAACACCTTTCTGCCTTTGCTGAAGATTCATCTGGCTTTTATCCCTTGTCTACACAAGCATGCTCCTTTCTGTTCTTGCTTCAATCTCCAAAAATACATGTCTTGAAAATATAACACAGACATACCCTCTTATACAGTTTATATGAAGGAAGCAAGTATCAATGTATGAGATTCTCTGTTCTGTGTTTGGCATTTTCCACTCTACAAACAATAGCTTCCTATAGAGAAGCTGGAGAAAACCAATTCCTCGGGCTACCACAACATATAAAACCCAAAAAAGAACACAGAAGAGAACATCAAGATCTATCCTGTATTCACGCTCAGAAAGGCACAAATAGAAAAACTTGGCAAAATTACCACAAAAAAGAAAATCCATCATTCTCAACTCAGTGCAGCTATGTCCTTAAATTAAAAAAAACATGTATCACTAAAAGCACAAATGTCTGAAAAATACCATATACTACTTACTGATGGTGCTAAGACCCCATCATACTGTGCAGTTTAAATAAGATTGTGGGCACTTAGCACTCGGGACTCTTCTGCTCCTTGGCTTCTGGTTTCTCGTGCAGTTTCTTAGCATCTGCAATAGCCAGAAATTTTCAGACCAGCAGAACATTGCATGAAGAAATACCTCACGTTTTTATGTTCTGAAGCAAAGTATTGTGGTTATCCTGTATCCTGCCTCCACAGGAAGGAATGCAACTGAGAATGGTATCATTAAAATAAAAAGCATGGGATTAATAAAGTCCAGATCTTTTTATCTTTGCTCTAATATAAATACGTATTATGAATTACACGAAGGATTTTAGTGCTGCAATCTTAACCAATGGTATATTGCTTATTTACTATGTGCAATTGACTCAGGCTAGTAAATGAAAACAGATTAGGAAGGCACATTTCCTCGCTCTGGTGTAATTGCATAACACTGCAATGTTTGGAATGCAAACTCCGCAGGGGAACATTAAAGAATATTGGTTTGTAAATTAAAGTCACTGAAAAGTAAATGTCAGCCGTGAAAACATTTCCTTTAATATTGCATTTTACACGTTGTTCAATCAGTCCCTCCTCCAGCTGAGGTCTGAATTATCATCAACTTTGTGGTTCGATAAATGATTAATACAAAATGGGAGAATCTAAGGGAAAGACAGGGCTTTAGAGCATACACAGCAGACAAAGAGTTACAAAAAGGGGCCAGAAATGTTGCTGCGAAGAGTTAATGCAGTAAAAGGGAGCAGCTGGAGACTATTAAAAGCACTCATTAGAGGGAAGAAGCAGCAAACTGTTCTAACTGGGTCAGCTGGCAGGTGGCTGTGCTTTGGTGGTGCCCTCCCTGCAGCCCAGCCCCAGAGATGGATGCTACCCTGTGATCTTCAAACCAGATCTGCATCTGCAAAGCTGCCCTGCAGCTCAGGACACGGTGTGGGATGTCCAGTGACCAATTCAACCCATGCCAGTGCCGATATAAAACACAGGGAGCAAAGTGACTACTGTATGTATGAGGGTAAGTTAGGGAAAGCACTGATGGAGCATAAAATGTTTAGTCTCTTAACTACAGCTCAGAACCCAGTAACTGAAAAATGTACTTTTAAATTTATTTAACTCTCTAGTGTCTGGCATGCACTGCACAGACACAGGCAAATCATTTTAGCCTCTGCATGCCTCAGATTTCCAATCTAAACATGGTAATTACGTTCACTGAGCCTCCCCAGAAGTTCCAAGGTTCAAGCAACGGACACATGTAGCCCCTTGTGAAGTCCTCAGCAGAAAAATCCCGTATCTAAATGAACCCTCTCCTCCACCCTCAGCCTAACCCACAGGGCAGGCAACTCTCCTCTCCCACTGCCTTTTTTATACAGAAACGCACTCATGAGAGTGACAGTCAGGAGGTGGAGGCCTGGCCTCCATAACATCATCTCTCCTGGAGGCCATGTCCCTGGCAGACTGAAAAGCTTCAAGAAACAGATCTGAAGTCATGAGGGAGAAAGCTCCATGTGTTACTACTGGTGACAATTCACAATACCATAGCCATGGTTAAGCAGTTCTACTATCAGATAAAGACAGGAACTGAGACAGCTAGCTGCTTCTCAGAAACCCATGCAATTGGTGAAAGGGCAGTTTTCCTTGTAGACAGAAATGTGGGGACATAAATATAGAACTGGTTAAACATATTTAACAAATACTCTCATGCTAATGATCAACAATGTAGGCATGAAAGGAATTTATCAGAATTCAGGAATACAAAAAATGGTTCTGTGAAGTTTAACTGTTCAGCTGCTTCTATAATTGTGTTTGAACTTTTGAAATAACCTAAACAACACTGGATTAAATATTTAGCAAGAAAAGCCAATCTTTGCTGCAGGAGAGGTCCCTATTCCAAGAGGTTTAACTTGAAGGTTCCCTGATGTCATCTGAATTTTACTTCCCTCCTTTGCAGTAATCCTAACACACTTTTTACAAATATTTTAACATTTAATTTAAAAGACAAAAAGACAGATGCTCCTTTATGGGATTACTTGCATGAGTAATGTTTAGCATAACTGAGGCTGAACATTGTTAGAATATTTTTATTTTTAGCTGAGAAAAGCATATTTATTTTCAGAGAAGTTGAAAGACTATGCTGAGCCTGACAGAGATGCTGTGGCAAACTTAACTGCTAATTATAATGAAAATCTGAAGCATCCTATAAGGAAGGTGACAAGTTCTTAACTTACTGAACTGTCTTTTTTTTTTTGAGAGTCTGACAGATCAGAATAACATATAACCAGATTTCTTGCAATTTAGGCAACAATAGACAGTCCACATCGATTCTCACAGTCATTCAGCCTCAGCTTTCTTAGGTCAAAGTTTTAGCAAGTATTAAGGAAAGATGAAAAACCCATATATACCTTTGATATTTGATTTCTTATGCTGCAGTTATAATAAATACTAGGCAATTACTAACAAACCTTATAGAAAGGATAATTTTCGTCCAAAGCTTTCAAATATTTATGGTAGTCCCTCTCTTCATCAGTAGTGCTTCTTACCTTCTGCACTTTCATGTCTTAAACTAAATGATCTCATTCTTCTTTGTTTATTACCAGCAGTACTCACAGCTGCACTGATAAGGGGTTATTTGCTGTATTGAAGAATATTTACTCTAGAGCTCTAGTTCAACCTGAAACACACTTAACATGATGGATTTAAATTAACTTTTGTGATTTTATCTCATCTTACAGCACCCCAAGGTAGGGTAACTCTTGCATGACTCTGCTTGACACTAGACCCGAGGTGTCCATCACCCTTTCAGAACATTACTTCTCTGCCATACTCCACGATAACACATTGCCACTGTTTATTCTGGGGAAGCTTGGAAGTGATCTCTTTAGGTGACTGACAGGAACTCACTCCAGCAGAGAAAGCGCCAGGGCAAAGAGCTGGCTGATCGGGGTGGAAAGTCTCACATTGCAGCAGCTGCCTCTGCTGTATCTGACTCGTGAATAAAGGGCTTGTTTTCTATCCCAGCTTTCAATTAAATTTTGGTAAACACAGACATTTACCGAAACATTTAGAACAATTTATCTGACTCCTGAATGAACGGCTGCTTTCTCTGGAACAGAGTCAAAGCCTGAAGCTCTATTCAGAGAAAATTTCAAATGATCAGTGAACAGGGGAAATTTCTCTCTCCATTTCTGATCTTTGCAATGTCAGCAGTTCAGATTTTCAAGGTCAAAAAACCAGCACCCACAGTACTACAAGATGTCACAGTGGATTTATTTTATTTTTGTGATTCCCCCCCCCCTTCTTCTTAAAGATCAGAACTGAGGGGAGAGAATGCCTCCGTTAAAGATATCACAACTCAGTGGCCAAGTAGGAGTTCATCAGATGCAAAACCTGACCTTAAAATGCTTTTCCTCCTTTATAAGACTTCAGTCTATAGAGGTGATGACCTCTTGCACGTTGAAACTGCAGTTTCTGAGAGAATGCATTTTAGCCTTGGCTTTTTAAAGCAGAAGGTTAGAGCTGGCAGCTACTGACCAAGAAGCCAGGATGGCCAGGAGCGGTTCCCAGTTGCCCACACCACCTTCCAAGAGATGGAAAGCCAGGAATTTCATGCTTGAGAAAAGCAAAATTAGCCCCTAATACCTTGGTTTCAAAAGATCTACATTTTTCCACAGGCAAACCTGTTTCTCCTGCAAAAACAGAGGGTTTACATTTACAGCTTCTCCAGTCCATTTTGTAAGTCTACTACTGCTGTCAACACAAGGCTTCTTAGGCTCCTAAGCAATAAGCTCAACACTGTGGAGCAATCAGGAGGGTTTGTGTTTTCCAAACTGTTCATCTGAGGCATGATAGAAAAAGAAAAGACAAAACTTCTCCTATCTTTCCCCCCCCCTTTTATGCATCTGCTGATAGGCAGGTACACCGCATCCCAAATGACTTGGGTTTAATACCGTGATCAATATAGAAACTATTTAATATGCTAAATCTAAGCTTATCATTCAAATAGCCCCCTGGAAAAAAACCTCAATGCATTATGGTGAGCTTTCAACTAAAAAAAAAAAAAAAAAGGAGGGGGCTGTGGGGGAATAGGGAAGAATTGCAAAAGCTGTGAGGCCAGACATTGGTCCAGACATCAGTTCTGTGCTCAAGGGCTGCACTGGCTCATGCTCGCAGGTAAAACCTGGCGCTTACTTTCTTCACCGCTAGATCAGATCAGACAATTGATTTAGCAGACTCCTGAAGCTCCCATTTACCCATTACCCAAGTTTTAAAATATATGGCAGCAGATTTCCTTGCACCACTGAGGCTAAGATTAAAATGCAGTGGCACAATATATTACGTGGTTGGATAGAACAAGCCTTAAAACCATTTAACATTCATAACGAGTGGCTTCTGTTAAAATGAATTTCACTTGTGTGAGGCTTATGTGTAACTGTGACAGGAGCAACCGCCTTCTCTGAGCGGTGCAAGTGACAACCAAAGACTGCCAAGGAGGGATGGAGGACAGATTTGAAAAGCATTTCCAGGATTCTAACTCTGAATTACCAGCAGAGAAGATCAAAACGAAAAAGCAAAAAAAAGAAGTTTTTATAAAGGATGCTGCTGGTGTCTCAGACCAACCAGCTGCCTTTGGAATAAAATGACTGCTGACCTCAGGTGGCTGCTTGTTATTTCCCTTTCACATAGCTTTTGCTGTGACCTGTGTATGTGTACATCTGTGTGCATGCATGTAAATAATTTCTTGAAGAACATCTCAAAGCAAATGAAAAGTACGGGGTGAGTTCCTTCTAGTAGCTTTTCAACCAACACAAACAACAGGAATTAGATCTACTCATTTCAGTTCTGCTTGAAGGAAAATTTCACTGGCTGCACATATCACGTCTTGAACTGCACAGGTGGTACTGAATTAATGTCCGCTTTTACAGAGCCAGTCAGTCATGAGAGGTGCCAGTCACTGCACATTCCACTTCAAAGGAGACGTACAGGCACTCAGAGTGAAGTACAGACTGTACTGCTCATTTTTAACATTTTCAAAAAAGAAAACATGACAGTGCTAACAAAATAACGGAGTAATAAAAAAACCCCAAACCCATCCCGTGTCTTTCTGCAACGGACACACCCCACCCCCCCTCATTCACAGACAAAAGGGAAACAAAAAGTCCATGCACATAGCACACAACATACAGAGCTGCTGGGTCTACCTGCCAGCTCTTCCCACCAGGAGATCAAAACTTGCTCAGCTGATGCAGGGATCCCTTCGGTATCTCTAAACATATAGCAAATAAGAATCCCTTTGCAACATCATTGGAATGAGCTTCTATCTTTATTGCGGATGTCATTAAAGTTTAAGGCTATACGTAGTTACACTGATACTCTCCCCCTTCAATTATTCACAATTTCTAAGCTAATCTGTTCACAGAAGTAAAGTACAAAAGAAATCAACACAGCCCTGTCATATGGAAAAAAATCCAGCCCTTCTCAGATCCTTCTGACCTCAGCTAGGACTGAAACGTTGTGTTGCAGTCATTGAGAGGTGTGTTCTCCACAGCTCATCCAGATCACATCCTGTACCCTACTGCCCCTCTACATCATCATCAATACATCCTCTCTGTTCTCCAAATGTCACAACCTTCTCTTGTTTTGACATTATGTCTGGCCTACAACATCTTACAGCAGACCATCAGGCTGTTCTGTGACCCCTGTGTCTGCAGGTTCATGTGTGGCTGAAGGATGAGCCCACTGAAACTGGATCACCATTACAGAGAGGGCAAGAATTAATTGCCATCTCAGGGTGGTGTCGGTGTGCAGAGAGATCAGTATCAAACAAACCCACTGCTTCGCCAGCTCCCGTGTTTCTCATTCGGCACTTGCAGAACACCTACTGCCACAGGACCTTCATCTGGGACAAGGGCTGGCAGGCATTATGATAGTTCAGTAGCTGTGCAAAATTAACACTTATTATGAACAGATTATTCAGCATTATCTTCCCCTTCCGAATCAAAAAATTAGGCATCAAATCCAAACCAAGAACTGAGATTTGAGACCTGGCACACAGAATACTATGCACAAGTCAGCAGCAAGAACATTAGTGGCCTGGGCTCACTGAATTGTTCTGTTTCCCAATTCCCCTCTGAGGATGCACAGTTACAGACATAGTTTCAACCCCAAAATTTGCCTGAATATTCACAGTGATAGATACAGGCAGAATTATTATGCCTAACCACTATACAGTGCAAATCCAACTCAGTGAAAGGACCAAAATTCAATGGTGGCAATCTGGGACTTGCTGTCACCTTGTACAAGATCAAACCAGATTACTGAAATCATCAGCAACGCTCTACATACTAAAGCTGACCAAGCTAAGGACAGGCAAGACAAAGACAAAAGAAAAAGCACAAGGTGGAAGATGCCACAGTCTCCCACTTTCCAAGCATCCATGTTGGACATCGGCATAACGAAGCAATGGTGGGAAAGTGGCAATCAGAGCCCTTTATTTAAACATACCAGGTATCTTTCCTCCTGCCTCATGCTGGGAGTACGGATCATGTGATTCTGTTCTCCTCTCCAGTCTCCAAACCGTCGAAAAAAATAATTGGATAAAAATCGATTGACAGGATCTCTAATAATATTGATGTACACTGGCTGGTCTCCTCCAAACCTGGGGGAATAAAAATGGGTGAATCTCATCAGATAGTTCCACACAGGCACACAAATCCATTTTTCATCAGAATGCGTTCAAATTATTCTCTACAGAAGTTCAGAGCTTCTACAATACGAGGTTGGGAATGAAATTGAGAAGGTTACAAGCAGTTACCAAAACTTTGTGAAAGCATACAAGATCTTTTTAGGGTGAAGAGTAAATATATCATCACATTAAGCTACATGTTAACTACAAACACTTTGTTTTATGACCATTTTTTCCCCACTGTGCCAACAGTTTTGCTTCTTGAGTTTTCCCCTTTCTGTTTTCAGAGGAGGAACCTTCTGCAGCTGAATCTGAGAATAAGCATTTCTTCTCGACACACGTTTCCCACCTGGGAAGTCATGTCAGAGCAGGCCCTGCCAAACACCAACTGCCATAAGGCAGCCTTGGATTGCCTTCACCTGTACAGTAAGTGTAGGAACCTGCACATGATTTTGAAACACTCAAGCTTATTTCTAAACGTTTCCTTTGGATGAACTGACAGATATGCATGGTATTTCCATCTTTGTATTTGCTGGAACTTGTGCAGATCTTCCTCTTCTCACCCTCAGCTTGAACTACCAGCTGGATCTGAAGTTACATTGTGGCTATGCAGTACCTTTTTCTTATACTATACCTCATGAAGATTTATTTTTTTTAAGTCAATATGAAAATTTCTGCTTTAGAAAAGAAATAATAAATTGCAAGTACAGGCAAGTCCAAGGAAATCTAAATAGTAAACCCAGCTGTGATGAGGCTTCCCACAACAGCAATACACAGCATGTATTTTAGAGATGACAAGATAAACCCGGGCAACCTCAACAGCTTGACTTCACCCTCTTACATGTCTCCTCCTCGTAGTTCATGTCAAACATCCCCATTTTAATAGGTTGGCTACAAAAAAAAGGAAAGGAGGAAAAGGGAGTTTGAGAAAGTCTGTGATTATATTGTGTTTCCACAGTGTTAGAATACATCAACTGTGTGTTTTATTCAACACACAGCATTGGGAGAACAGGCCTAACTGGAAGACAAAAAGGAAAGTTACTTCCACTCTTTTGTGGTCAAAATTGAAGAATGGACATTTATACTATGGAACAGACTTATGGACTATAAATGTTGTGAGGTAAAGAACAAAATAAACCATTTTTG
Source organism: Zapornia atra (assembly GCA_013400835.1). Lineage (NCBI taxonomy): Eukaryota > Metazoa > Chordata > Aves > Gruiformes > Rallidae > Zapornia > Zapornia atra. Next base: position 406,583 of record VZTU01019880.1, on the reverse strand, counting down.
GATTGAGAAGTTCACAGGATAAATTCAACCTGGAATTTTCCTGATCTAAGAACACGAATTATGTTCCTCCCTCATGTTTCCCTAATTTAGGGGAACTATTCTTACTTTGGCACTAATTTATGCTTTATTTTTGGGACAGAGCCATATTTCAGTATTTAAATGCTGTTCCAATGATTTTCTGAGTCATTATTTGTATTCCTTCTTTTAAAATGTAAAATATTAGAAGATAGAAAACTGAAGACACCCTTTAGATTAAAAAAAACCCCTGTCGGCTCCTCTTCATCTGTTGAGTCAGATGAATAATTGAATATGTGTAATAAAAGATCAGAGCTTCTCATAAATATTAAAGAGCCAGCAAAACTGTTTAAAAATATGAATTCCAGTAAAAGGCAAGAGAAAAATCTCATACAATTCCACCTGATTTTTATTCTGCATGATTCCCCAGACCACTAAATACAGTCTGCAAAGGCTCGTCTCATGAATAACTATGCACTTCAGTAATTTAATTGACCTCAATGTAGGAGGATCCCTGCCACAATCTGAAACTGCACCAACAGCATGAAATAATCCAAGGAAGAAGGCAGGCACTCCTTGCTCCCTGATTAGTGCATCATCCAGTTTGGATGTGGATGTGGAAGGGAAGTATCCATCCTGAATTCTTCTCTGAGCTTGTCTTTGCTGGGTTTTGTCTTTATATGGACATAAGAGTTACATTTAATAAAACAGGCATTCCTGAAAATACCATAGGACAATGAAGACAAAGCTCTGACAATATTTATTCAAATAGAAAGCTTTTGGTGAATGTCATGGCTGGTAGCCATGAAAACGAAATTTTTCAAGTGAAATTGCTGCAAAGAATAGGTTGCACATAAATTACGGAACACATTATCTTCCTGCTGTTTGATGCAGAACAGCAATAATCTAAAGCCAGAAGGGAGTGGAGAAGAGCAAAGAAAATGAGAAGCAATGATGACCATGGGAAGTGGTGACAGTAGCAAGTTGTCTTAAGGTAGAGCCAGAAAGATGCAAGAAAGCAGGGGCACCCTGCCCTGGGTTTTGTAGAGGATGCTAAGTCTAAATGCTCCTCAGAAGAGAAAAAAATTAAAAGTAGGCAGCTATTTGTTGTCTAGGTAAAAATATTCAATACATATCGTCTTTTCTGAAATAAAAGGAGGGGTTGGATTGCATAGCCAAGCCAAAGTGTCACCGGTGCTGGTAAAGTCCTGGACCTGAACACGTGAACTGTAAAAGCTCAATACCAGCAGCTCTGAGAGAAGAGGCACATGCAAGGTTGTCTATCCTGAGAGGACAGCTGAGATGGGAGGTCACTCTTTCACACAGAGATACAGAGGAACTTCTCATTTCTGAATGGAGACTGTGCCCCCCCCC
>VZTU01019880.1:326726-405171 GCA_013400835.1 Zapornia atra | reverse complement strand
CCCCAAACACAGGGATAGCTCAAATTTCTGAGTCCTGCACACTGTAACCAGCCTGGCTACGCCCAGCTGCCATTGCTCTACCAGGCAATAAGCAAGGAATTTTTAGAAAAGTTAAGTCTGTTCTGGCTCTTATTCAAATCTGAGTTATTTATTTAAAAAATAAACACTCAAACCCCCAAACCCCACCTTCATTTATAATACTTCAAATTCCAATAGTATCTATGGACTGTACTGAGGCTCTTTTATGGAAAATAAGCATGGCATTAAAAAAATCTGGTTAAAAAGAATATCAATAACCTTAAGCTATTAGAGAAAAAAAAGGGCAAATCAATGCTTCTTTTGTTCAAGTATGTTCTACCTATTTTTAGGTACCTATCAATCACAAAACATTACATATTACTTAGCTCTCCAGAGTGAGACTTTCCAAATTAACACCACCTACGTCAAACTGCTCTTGCAAACAATACCATATTATGCTCTCCTTATACTCATATTACCTTTTTGACACTCAAATATCTATTGTGAAGGATTCAATAAGGGACACAATCATATATTTCTAGGCCTGAGCAGAAGGCTTACCTTCTCTGAGAGGGATCAAGATTGATTGGGCAGGTTCCTTTGAAGGTTTCAATCAATGATACTTAGGTTCATTTATAACATATTCCCCCATCCCTATTTTAATAAAAGCTGGGGTGGAGGGAGGAGGGCTGAGGAGTATGCCAGATGCTGCAAGTCTGCCACTTAGAATAATGTCCCCGATGATTTCCAATATTATTATTTTAAAATTTCAACCAAAGTGATTTGCTTGGCTTTAAAATGGAAGATCTTTCAGCTCCAATTATTTTTCACTTCACTTCAAGAGGCTGATGCATTGTTGTTCAGCACAAAACTCTCTGCACAAGCAGAAGCAGGTTTCTTCATCACTGCAGGCAAGCCATACTCCTCAAGGAACGGGCAGCTCCCAAACTATTTTCTATAGGAACTTTGTCTGCTTCTTACTCTTTTAGTATAAAATGTCTCAACAAATGAGTTAGCTTCTAGAAATTCAACAGAAGCAAATAATATTAATAGGGACAGGCATATTGTGTCTTTCTTTGAAAAGAAACACAGTTTCTCTTTACTTTTTAATGCAACTGAGAATCACTGGCCAAGAGCACAATTGCCCAACCAGCTTTACCCATCAATTATGTTCCAGCTCCATTAGCTGCTCTGCAGCACAGCTTCACAAGGAGGTCATGTAAAAGCACCAACAACCAACTTTCACCTTTTTAGGACTTAAATAAGATGCAGCTACATCAAAATCTATCTTCTGAAAATGGAATCTTGAAAAGAAAAGTTATAACAACATCCTGTATTAGCATGCACTTGTGGGAGAACAACCCTATTCTGCACACAAGGCACCAGGCACCTCTGGGTTGCTCCAACAACCCTCCTTGAGGATGGGCTGCAAACATTCTCAGAGGGGAGCAGGGTGACATTCTGCCTGCCAAGGACTACATGGTATTGCCAGCCTCCAAAATCCACGAGTTTATTTTCTTGCTTTTGTCTATAGCACCTCCCTTCCAGTTTTTGTACCTTCATCCTATGCTGTGGTCACATTTTCAACCTTGTCTTTGGAATTAGGAGGGTAAAAAAAGGGAAGTGTGTTGACAGAAATCTTTTTGTTTCACAACTGCATCCTTGGCTGGCTTGGCCTTGAATAGGAGGTGGGTGAGGGGATCCAAAATGCCCAGCAGTTCATGGTTAACAGTAAAATAGTGCAAACTGGCAACACTCCACTCATTAATTAGCCTTTCTGGAGCTGTGATTTCAACAGAAACTTCAGCTTCTGAAGTGATGCATCTGGGTAACGTCACTGTAAAACTCACAACCGAGTCCTCTGGGAATTGCTTAGTAAACTGCCTCAGACCAGCAAATGGCTAAAAGATTACACTATAAAGCCTTATATTTATCTGCTTCACTATCCAGTAAATCTCCCAGAATATTTTATATAGTATTTCTGTCAGTCTCTTACTTTCATGCATGCTAAACAAGACTCCCCCCCTCCATGCTTGTCATTTTGCTGAGGATATCAAAGTAGTTTAGTATATAAATAACAAACAGCTCCAACACTGATAAAAACCCTGCCTTGGTCTGTACAGCATCCTCAACTCAAGTAAAGGAAACACTTGAGAAGGAAACACTAATTGTGTTTTCATTTATGAAATGCAGAATTACAGCTTGAAACAAGAAAAACACCCACTAGTTCTCCACAAAATGCTACCAGCAGCTATAGTCAAACAGCATTACTTAAAAATCACTTAATTCCAGACACCTTCTATTCAAGACTTCTTAAAGGTCTGGCTCGGGATCTCTCCGGGCCTCTGATTAGCATTTCATTATAATTCAGGAATGCAAATGTTGCACATTATATAGAGGATCAGAAAAACTAATTATTACAATAAATTTCCAGCAAATAGTACAACAGCTGACACAGCTCTTTGGAAAGGATTAAATCAACAAACGTGGTGTGTAGAAAAGATAGATCTCCAAAAGTGGATGAGGCCGCAGATTTGGCTGAGATAGTTAATGCTCACATAAAACCCTGGGGCTCGACTTCTTCAGAAGGTTATCATGCAAAGGATGTTGTAATGCACTTGGCACTGCATATACATCTCAGAGCATGAATACATTTATCAAGAGTGTCACGGGTGATTCCAGCTCTCCTGTGGAAATGGCTGGAGTTAACGCGAAGAATGTTTATGTGGAAACAGAAATACAGTAAATTTGACATAATGAAAAGAATAAATCTCTGTAACTTGGCTGTATATATCATGCATAAAATGTACCTAATATGAAAATCAATGCATCTGCAACTGAAAACATGGCTGCCATCTCCCAGATGTGAAATTCTATATAATTACCATCAAACAGAGGGAGCTCTAGATATCATCATGCTTAAGGCTTTGAACCTACAGAGCTTAACATGATATTCTGTGATTGAGAAGATAAGCACAAAACTACTGATAACAATTTTTTCAGATAAAGTTGCAAAAGGAGAAAACCATGAAGGGAGCTCATGAAGAGTCACTCCAGCCACAGGCCAGGCAAGATGCAAGCAAACGTCATGCACTGTAGTAGGGCAAATACAACACAAAGCATCTGGAAACCAGAAGCAGAGGACACAGGGAAGGAGCAGTTCTAGCAAGGACTCCCATACCTCAACAGATCATCAGTGGTGTGTGAGACTTTACAGGGCAGAATAATCCTAGTTTCCCGAGGCAGAGAGGAGCAAAGACCTGGCTCAGCACCGACATCATAGAATCACAGAATCGTAGGGGCTGGAAGGGACCTCGAGAGATCATTGGGTCCAACCCCCCTGCCTAAGCAGGCTCCCCAGCTCATATTACACAGATAGGCGTCCAGATGAGTCTTGAATATCTCCAGGGAAGGAGACTCCACCACCTCCCTGGGCAGCCTATTCCAGGGCTCTGTCACCCTCACTGTGTAAAAGTTCTTCCGCATGTTGGTGCGGAACTTCCTGTGCTCCAACTTGCAGCCGTTGCCCCTTGTCCTGTCCCCACAGACCACTGAAAAGGGGCTGGCTAATTCCCCCTAAATGACCATGAACAGAGTGCATTTTAAACAAAGTATGCACAAAGTTCACTGCAGAGTCAGAAGAAGGATAAAAAAATAAAATGCCTTGCAATGGAAAAATGTTAAGAAACTGAAACCCTTCAGCTTAAAAAGGCAGAAAAGACTAAGAGGTGACTGCACTGCAGCGTGTATGAAGTTACACATGAAAGCTTACATAGAGGGAAAAACTTGATAAAATGAGTCTTTACACAGTGGGCAAATATACCCTGAGATCCAAGGGTAAGGAGTCAATTGGATTTCTCAGAATAGTAAGAGCAAAAAATAACTCACTGTTTACAATCTGAAAGAACAATTCAGTGTTGGAAGAATTTACCAAGGGCAGCACATTCTCCATGATAGGTAGTTTTGAATCAAGACTTAAATTTCTTTCCAGGAAGATGAAGGTTTTAGGTTCAAACCTGAATAGCCTGTATCATGCATTACACAATGCTGAGAAAGACTAGAAATGACTCAGGACTGCCACAACCCATTTTTTTTTGCCTGAAGACAGGATCAGCCATGCAATTGCCTCTACCAGCTCCAAAATCCTTAAGCACAATCTATCCTGTTGCTTTGCTGTCCTTGTTCAAACCTTTTCCTAAATGTCTGATCTAGAATTCTGTCAAAGCAATTTAAGACAACCCCTTCTGTCACTACTCATAAAGAACCACATTGTCCTGTTTGCTCTGCAGAGCCTTTTTAGTCTAAAATTCCAAAGTGTTATCACAGTCCACTCTTTCCCAATCTCCTCTTTTCTCTTTCATTTTACCACCCTTTCAATCGTTCCTCACAGGTCTTTTTTTTTTCTTTAATGTATCTAATAATTATCTTGATTTTCTTTTGCCTAATGAACATCTTTCCTAAATTTAGGTACTCCCAACCTGGTAATAAAATCCATAGTGTGAATGTGAGCACGGAAACCAAATAACAGTAAAAAAGGTAATTTACGTGGTATGCCTGATCCCACTCTTCAGTAACTAAATTTCAAGCATTCATCTCCATTCTGAGAATATCATATTACCAGCTGAATGAAAGCTAAAACCTCTATTATGCAAAGAACATGAGAAATCTAGAGAAATAGATTTTGAACCAGATCATCTTAAAAATCTGTGGAAGAAACTCATGGTAAAGCATTTATTAAAAAAAAAAAACCAACCCACCACCACCCCCACAACCCCCTCCTTAGACCATGCAGAGGTCAAACTGCACATTAGTTTTGTGCTTAGCCTTCCTTCAAGTCACAGTTAAAAATCATTACACACTCACGTCATTAAAAAGTGTAGTATGAAAATGCAAAAAAGCTGTAGGAGGGATCACAGCACCAAGTGGCCTTTCATGAAATGTGTACTTTACAAGGCAGACCTCACATGAGGGCAGAAAGTGTTTCATGATGTGTTAGCAAAAAGTATAGATTATAATGAACACACATAAAGACACAGTGTTAAGGCCCTGTGTGTAAGTTTAGCTGACATTTCCCGACTTTTAAGAGCTTATCCAGAGAGTAATAATTTTTTCATTACCATATTTTTAATGATATTTCCTAGGTGTGTACAGGGTTTTTTATAAAGGAGAAAAAAAGTCCAAAATTACTTTAGCAGATAATCTAAGGAGGCACTGAAAGAGCCCAATCCCTCCCACAGCCGAGCTGGACAGAACCAGCATGAGCACACCGAGCCACTGCTGTCCATGCCAAGTACACCTGAGTTTGTGTTCAAAGGGTCAAGGACACTGAGCATCTTACTATGCCAGCTCCAGGCATTTGCCCAGCATGCTGTTTTCAAAAGCTTGTGAAGCACAGTTAAAACACATAATAGGCCCTGTGGAGTATTACTTATTTCAGAGAAAGGGAGAGACAAGAACCCTCAAGTTAATAATAAATCTGAGTCTTCTGATAAATATTCCATGAATCTGTTTTAAGTCAATGAAACAGGATCACAGAATCACCCTGGTTTTACTGACCTCTTACTGGTCTGTACAAAACTTTAGAAGTTAAACTTTATTTCCAAATGAGTGGACCAGAGACACACACATATGTTTAGCCATGGCAAAGCAAGATATTTATTTGCCTTAAAAAATGGCAAATGCATCCTTTAACCCTTACAGTCTATCAACAGTCCGACAGGCAAGGCTTTCAAACACCATGCTAGCATGGACACAGTCTGCTCCTGGTTTCACATACATGGCTTATCCTCATGACACACAGTCCAGTTAATTCTTCAAGAATTACCACTTTTTCATTTGTTGGTTATGGACACAACTCACAGAGCCCAAGAACAGGAACACTGTAACATCAAAGTGCTGTGTTAAACTGCAATTTATAAAGCTGCTTCTGCATTAGAAAACCCACAAAGCTGATGAATAACAAAAAAACTCCAACTGAACAATATTCAGAAGCGAAACTCAGTTTTGAGCTTATCCAAACTGTCAATCTCTGCCCTCATACAGCATGTGATTTACTGCTGCTCACAATTCAGGATTCAGGTCAGAGTTGAAGGAAAGTGTCCAAACTGACCAGCAATGCTGTGTGCAACGCTGTCTGTTGCTACAGCAGCCTGATTTACTCGTTTTTATTAGTGTTGGCCATTGTGTCTGTTTTAAAATGTAACATTAAAAAAAAGGGAAAAAAAAATCAGTAATGCTGATACAGACTGTCTACCAAAAAAGACTTTTTCAAGAAAAACAAGAACTGTACTCATTAACTCTGCTAATGGATAACAGAAAACCAGAACTATTTCCTACGTTGGCAAGTACCTTCCTAAGCAGAAGACCCAACAGATCTTCCTCTTCTCCCCAAAACTTGTCTCCCCGTACCCCTCATGCAGAGGGCAGAACTGGGGCTGGCATCCAAGCGGTGCACAGGGAGGTGGCTGCTGGCTATGGCCCAGCAGAAGGTCCAGCAGCTCTGTTTTTCTTGGCTTTCCCTTCAGCAGATTCATCTGCAGCAGCATAGCTGCCTCCAAGTCTTCTACTGACTTTCCAAATTTGGCTAATCGGTTCAGAAATTACTGAGGAGGCGCGGGGGAAGCTGGAAAAACCCGCAGAACAGCTGGAGCTGCTGTATGAGTCTCCTTTCCTTAGAGAATTATGCTAAAAGTAAAATGTCCCCTCCCCTCAAGGGCACGCACACAGATATTAAGCTGTGCCTGAAAGGAAGAAGAGGGCAGCAGCCCAACAGTGCAGAAAAGATGGCTCCTCACATACTAATGCTGGGTGATAATTCATCCTGGCTTCGAACAATAAGACATACAGAACTGAATTATAGGGGCTAATTAAAATGTATGATTGAGTCCTTGCTTTATCTCTGCATCTCCTTACCACATCATAAGAAACTTTAAAGGAAATCATTCCCCTGTGTCCTTTACTGCAGAAAGGAAAAAATCTATGGCTCCAGCGAGACATGGAAAGGCCTGGTTCTCTCTCTGGGTGGTCTTTTTAATGCTTCTCCCTCCTACTGCTTTACCTGACCTAATCAACCAGCCGTTAAACAAGCAGAAGTCACTTACTAGTCACTGACAGGGGCACATCTTTAGGTTTTTACACATTTCTCTGCAACATTCATTTACCTCAAGACGGGAGGGAGTAGCCAAGCTTCCCAGTCTGCTCAAACTGGGGTCCATAAGTGTGTGCTCAGAAGATAACAGTTTGATACAAGAGGGGGGGAAAGATGCCTCCCTGCATCAAACAGAGTTGCACAATTCTCCCCATCCCTGACTCATCCTGACCCAAACCCATGGCCTCACCATCCCCTGTGCATTCCTGCAAATGTTCTTTTGCTTCTCTGAAATCTGTGACACTTGGAGCACACACCAAGCATCTTGAGTAGCTGCCCAAAGACTGTTACAGTTACTTAATTCAGCAGAAGATTACTAAGAGGTCAAGTGGGGCTTCTCCAGAAACTTGAAGCTTCTTCCTGCTTCATTTTTTTTTCAGGCTAAATAAATAGATGACAAGTGGCATTTATGATAAAGCACAGTGAACAATCTGCAGCTATCCTGAAATAGCTTTTTGTCTCTGCTGGTTATTTCAGTTCTTCACAGCTTCTGCACTCGTACACTGTACTGCCTAGATCTACCAATAACACCTAAAATCTCAGCAAATGTATCAGCATATAAATCTTGACCTCCTTAGAGTACAGACATTCTTTAATATCTGCTTCTGATTAACATTTTAGATGCTTCTCACGGTAACATTAGTATAAAAACTTCAGAAAGAGACTTAAAAAATAAATCTACATTTTTTTCTAAGTTAATGGCTCCCATGTTTTTTAAAATACATGCAGCATTGACTTTGAGAAGGAATTGAATATGACAGGGATAAATGATAGCTGTCACCCTGGTCCTGCAATGTGCCCTTTTTGAGCACACATCCCTCCCTCCCTGCATGCAGACAAACCTCCCAAATTACTGAGTTCTGCACAAGGAGGGGGGTTGGTGGGTGCCTCTGCCTTGAGCTGACTGCAGCACAGGTTATGACTGACAACTTCTAGAGCTCCTTAGGCATGTGATAAAGACATTCCCCTCCCCCCTCCCCCACCCCCCCGAAAACAAGAGTCCCTTATTTTTTCTTGTTTTTTAACACAGGCCAACAGATCTCAGTGTTCTGAGAGCACACATAAACATCAAGGGAGATTTTCTGGCTTTGTTTTTTTAACTATTCAAAGGATTTTCTACTCCACAACATCCACTGCAGCAGGAGAGCAGCTGGTGATTTTGCAGGCTTCATGTTGTTCATTTCCCCCCTCCCTTGGTTAACACATTTAAAAATAAGGAGTGAAGGCCATTTCTACAAAAGCGAGAGTGACAGCCGGGTAAACAGTGACAAGGGAAGGATCTAGGAAACTCACTGGAAAAACAACTCACCTTGAAAGCCCAGATTGCTCTGGCACAACCGTGGCTTTAGAAGGTTTACACATGATGGCTGCAAAAAGGGGTTTTTACTACTGTATAAAGCATTAGTGAAACTGATGCAAGTCCAGAGTACAGTTTTGATGCCTACAATGGAGACCGTAGAAATACTGGAGAAGCTTCAGAGAAGAGTCACAGAGTTATTAAATGGATAAGGAAAACACCCACTGGCAAGAGGTTTGAGAGTGCCTGTGATCAAAAGGGAGAGTGAAAGGTGTTTGGAGACATCAGCAGCAGACAGATGCAGTAGGAGAAACATCAGGAAACAAAAATAAGAAAAATTAAATATTTCAGTCAACAAGGAGCAAAGCCAGAGAAATCCATCCTAGAAATGAGCCACAATAATTTGACAGTAAAGCTGACAGACAACTGGAACCAAGTGCCTAAGGAAGTGGCAGAGGCAGTGTAGCTTGATGCCTTCAAACACAACTTGGATGCTTTCATGGAGGACTTCTGAGAAATATACTCTTTCCAATCAAGAGCAAGGAAATCCCACACTTGGCTAGCCCCAGTAGCAGCAGCCAGTCCAGCACTCAGGAGGAAACAAGCAGGACGATGCTTCCCAGAACCACAGTAAAAAGCAAGTACAGGAGAGTTCAAGAAACAGCACAACCTTCCCCGAAACAAACAGTCCCAAAATGGACTAGGTGGAGTAGCCACCCTACCAGACACTGGGTCATCTCCTAAAGCTAGTCTTAGCTGCACTGGAGAGACTGGGAAGAGACGCTGCAAACCACTGGGAATACAAGCTTTCCCTGTGATAAGTGCTATGCAGAAGTTGACTCACACCTAAGAAGAGCAAGAAACTTTTTTTCTTTAATTTAAATTTTCTGTGTGAAGCTGCAATTGCTTAGATTTAAGCCTGTAAAAATTCACGTAAGATTTGCTTCAATGCATTTTTTTAAGATCAGTCTTCTTGTCTGCCTCTTTGCACTACTGTGGATTGAGAAAAGATATTACTGAACTAAAAAGATGAAGATGTAGGAGATGAAATGGGGATTCATTTATTCAGCTGAACCAGCAGGCGCTTTTAAAACGCTCTTCAAAAAGGAGGGGGAAATGGCCCTGGCAAGCATTCAGGTCAGGATGAGATTTTCAAGTTTTTAGAACTTTGGTCAGCAAAACTAATGGTGCCTCAGGAACATGCAGAGGCTGAAATTCACCACTGAAGGCTTAGCTCACTTCCACTAGAGATTTTTTTTCTGGAAAGAAGATACAGTCTCTCTTTTTTTTTTTCCCCCTCTTTTTTTTCCAGTTGGAAACAATCATAAGTAAATGCTGTGACACTTCTCTGAATAATCAGTGAGCTTTAAGTGATGACGGGTTTATAAGCAGGTGCAGGGTGCAAAGGGGGGAAATCCAAGTGATTTGTCATTGCTGCTATTCACATCAGTGTTGTCAAACAAAAGTGAAGTTTAGTTTTTGTACTACTGTTTGGGAAGCTGAGAAGCACCAACGAGGAAAACCAAAGCAGACTCCTGTTTTGCAAGGGCTCTGCTTATGTTTTCTCTGCTTCTCTAGTACCGTGGATACGGTCTCAGCGGCTTAACACAGTAGAGATCTTGAAAGCACTCAAGCAGAGAAATGCAAGGCAAGCAGAAGAAAGCCCTTTTGTCCCAACAGTGATCTCCAAGCTTACAAAAAGAGTAGCAAAGATAACATGCCTTCTCTCTCCTGCCGGTCTGCCAGCTCGATACACACAGGAGGAAGGAGAACAAAGCACTTCTTATCCCTTCCTGCAAACAAAAGTTTGGTTTCAAAGGTATAAAATGCCAAACAAGAGAAGTGAGTTTGAACACTGGACTAATGCCCAGGATGGCTGCCCCTGCAAAACTTCATGATTTCCAGTAACAGCTCTGCTACAACAGCACATAGAAAAGCCTCATCCCTTTCCTTGGGAAAGAGCAAGGGGTTTCACTGAAGTACAAAGTTCAACCTTCAGACTGACCTTTGGGCCTTTCATGGATCTGAAGCTGCCCTCAGCCTGCAATCAGATGTTGGCTATCTCCTACCCATCCCTGCGCATCCATCCCACTCCCCACTGCGCTAACTGCTCATGGCAAGCTGCTGTCTCAGGTCTTCAGCTATCGGCCAGAAAACACCTCATTGATACTTGGGATCTTCATTCTTTTAGTTTCTGGGGTATTGCACAGCTTCTATGTTGAGCTGGCAGAAAAAAGAGCTGGGTCAAACAGGGAAGAACTGTATTCCATAGACAATTTGAGATTGCTGCAGATGGTCTATAAGGAATGGTTTAAAAAAAAAACCAACAAGCAAAACTAAAAAGCTGAAAGTGTTTATTGTGCATGTTTGAACCACATTCTTCAAATTTCTGCAATACTGGACACTCCAGTTCCTGATGAAATTCAGTTTAATAAACAAAAATCACTCCAGAACTAAGGAACAGAGAAAGTGTTCAACATGCTACTTCACTATTAGGTGTAATACCACCGATACATTTTCATAGAATCATAGAATCATAGAATTGTAGGGGTTGGAAGGGACCTCAAGAGATCATCGGGTCCAACCCCCCTGCCAAAGCAGGCTCCCTAGGACATATCACTCAGATAGGCATCCAGACGGGTCTTGGATATCTCCAGAGAAGGAGACTCCACCACCTCCCTGGGCAGCCTGTCCCAGGGCTCTGTCACCCTCACTGTGAAAAAGTTCTTCCGCATGTTGGTGCGGAACTTCCTGTGCTCCAACTTGCAGCCGTTGCCCCTTGTCCTATCCCCACAGACCACTGAAAAGGGGCTGGCCGATTCCCCCTGCATCCCCTGCTTAAGATAATTATAGACTTTAATTAGGTCCCCCCTAAGTCTTCTCTTCTCAAGGCTGAAGAGTCCCAACTTACTCAGCCTATCCTCATAGGGGAGATGCTCCAGGCCCCTAATCATCTTCGTAGCCCTTCTCTGGACTCTCTCCAGGAGATCCCTGTCCTTTTTAAACCAAGGAGCCCAGAACTGGACACAATACTAAAGAATAAAACTCACAAAAATGTTTAATTTATTAGAAAAAAACACGACAATGCTCAATCAAAAATAAGCAATGTTGATGGACTTCTGTGATGTCTCACTTAAAAAATTCATCAGCCTTTTTTACTACTCTGCAGCTATTAGTTAAAGGAAAACTCTCAAATAAAACCAAAAATAAATTTTTCATGTTTGCAAGGAACAACCATGAAGGAAGCTCCAAATACTTTTTTACTTCCTATATAATTTTCATATATTTTCCAAAATTTGTATTGGAAGAAAACCAGAGCAATTCAATCTCATGGATACACTACAGAAGAAACATGTTACCTATGTGGCAAGGAAGTACCTCTGCATAGCAAATAGCACCTTGGGAGGAGCAACAGTTAACAATGTTCATCTTTTTTCACATGAACTGAATGTTGCACACCACCGCTGAAAAATGAGTTTAACCAAGAAGCATCCCTTTGACCCTCAGGTGTCAATACTTGTTTGATCTTGACTTTTGGCAGAGAGAAAAGATCCTTTACCACAGATGTAAAGTCCTATTCAAATGAGTTTTAGTCTTTAAAGAAATGGAACTCTCATGGAATGAGAACCGATAAAATTCCCATCTTCCATGTTAAGTCCTAGTTTTCATGTAACGAAATCATGCCCATGGTTAAGTTATACACCAAGAGAATTTCCAATTTTTAAAGTATTTTGTTTTCTAAATAAACCCCAAAATAAAACAAGAGCAACAAGGTTTATCATTCCTTATTACACTATCTACCCACGCCTTAAGCCAGAAATGCAAAGGACAGGTACTGACATTCCCACGTAAACAACATGCTGGGAAGTCAGGCATGGATTTGCAAAGGTCTGCAGAAAATTCACACTTCTACAAAAATTTATCTAAATGTGAAGAGTCCAACCTGGTGGCACAGATGGCATGGTTCCTGAATATAGTTTCCAAACGAATTTTACAGCCTAGACAATAACCATCTGCAGTCAGTTTTAACCTCTGTGTCCTGGCCCTATGCTAACTGGCATCACTCATTCACATCCTTCCAAAAATTTCTCAGAAGTTTCATCCAAATTCAATTTTCTTCACATTCCATGCTATAAATGTCTCCAGAATCTTGGTGAACGCTTTTAATAGCTTCCAGAAGGAACTGCACTCCCATGGACAGAGCATAATCCGTTTGTATGGTTTATAAATCCTTTTGTGAGAACAAATCTAAATTGGTAAAACCATTGAAGTCTCGTTCATTCCAGGCACAAAATTAATGAACTCAGTGGAGTTTTCAATGTCTCACATTAGTATCTCACTATACAGAGACAAAACATTCTCAACAGTGTGCTGCCACTTTTAAAACACGAGTGCACAGTTTAATGACCCAAAGTTACCATCTCCTGTTGTCTGGAAATGTAACAAACCAAGGCAACCCCGGAAGCAAAGGTGTGCAACAGCACCTTGGATTTTCATAAATATGCCGCAAATAACTATGTTGTAGCAAAGAGTGCAGGAAAAAAGTCCAAACCAACCAACTCCCCAGTGTGACTTCCAGGGCAAGAAGGGAAACAATAAAAGGTAAATTGTAAAAAAAAGGAGAGAATAATTTCTATGTACTACAATTAACAGAAATCAATGAAAAATACTTTTATCTGAAAAAATGCCTTACCTTGAGAAGTTGAGGAAATGAACATGTCTAGTGAACAAATAGGGCTGCTCAGCAGTGCTTATGTTTTTAATCAATTCCATCTAAAAAGAATTAAGAAAACAAATTTTCAGTATCAATGCCAATGCACATTTTGAGTATTAGTCTCAAACAACACATTATCGTGCAGTTTTCAAGTCTGAAGTACCCAGGAACTCCTTCCCCACTATCCCTCCCAAACACTGTTAATCAGAGAATCATAGAATGGTTATGCTCAGAAAAGACCTTCAAGATTGAGTCCAACCATCTATCCAGCCCTACCAGGCCCAACATTAGACCATGTGTGGGACCTAGTAGGGCTAGGTGGGCCGTATGGACCAATCAAGAGAGCACAACTCCTATTCGATGTCTGAACAAGACAGGTTAAGCTGCTGACACCGTCCTGCTATCACAGAGCTCAGGTACTTCCAAAAGCGCGTATCAGTTTAAGGAAAGGTATAAACTAAAGGAAAAACCTAAACCCTGCCTAATCTCACACCAGACCTTTGCAAGTGAAGTGGCAGCTGCCCTCTGAAGAGATGGGCTGTATTCACCAGGATGTTAAAATGTTTGAACCTGTTAGCAAAAGCGGCAGCTGAGCCAATGAGCATTTTCACAGAACAATAAAACCTGCCCATGTTGCCAAAACACCCATTGATTTGCCTGTTTAAACACAGAAATCAGCACTTGCCATTCCTTTTACTATTGCAGTAAATAAAGAGCACAAATTAAACAGGCACTTCTTGAGAGATGATGCTAAATTCTAGTTCAAGCACATTCCCACCAATTCTTTTTCTTTTAAAAACAATGTTTAATTTCTCAGATTATTAAAATGGAATAACATAAACAGCATTTATTGAAGACTGAACACCACAGATAGTTATCTGTCTTGTGGAAGTTGAGCTCTAGCAATGATATAGAGGAAACCACAAGTCTAATGGAGCATCATGATAGAGAGTCAAGGCGCCCTGGTTAATTTTGCTTCCTTATTATTAATTCCCTAAGATTTATTTTCAGATTTTCCAGTCTGTGCTGAAATGCAGGCTATGTTATGCATACTGAACAGAAATGCATTTGAAATGATAGGTTTATGGCCTTTACAAACCAGGTAGTACAAAGTAATACAGAAAGAAACAGAAATTTATAAACTGGGGAAAAAAAAAAGAGAGAAAAGGTGAATGAAACATTCTGGTTTGAGTCATATCAGCTAATGTACTAAATAGAAATACAACTAATGAGTCATTACTAAGAAAAAAAAAATAAAGTTGAATACTATAGCTGGGGTCTTGCCTGTAGTGTGGTCAAGACAAACTGACTGGGATGTGATGAATTTCTACACTACAAGCCCGAAGAGCACAGTAGAAAATTCTGACTGTGCCATAAGAAATATTAAACTATGTTTAAAGTACAGCAATTGTTAATTCTTTTCCTATTTCCCAGTTTTGATATACTGATATTTCACCATTGTTTTTACACCATATGTCACATTTATTTGTGATTCATCTTTCATCCTGCATTTTTTTCCCCAGGACACAAAACGTGTCCTCCTCTTTCACACCACACCAGCTATAGCCATTTAGCTTCCAGGACTGAACAAAAAAGTACACACACTAATATGCTCTTCCCTTCTTTTCCTCTGCCTTCAACAAGTTTATACACATGTACGATGAGCACTGAAGCGAGCAGTTCAGCTTGTCCATCTTCTCTGGATGCGCCTTTTCCTGTCAAACTAGTTCAAGAACATCAAGTCATATTAGGCCCAGACCTTGTATATCAAGGCATATTAGGGATGAGAAACTAAACCAAGGTATGTTAGGTCTGAGAAAGGCTGTAAACCCAAGGGATTGAAGCATAAAGAAAACCACTGAAAGAAAGACAATATGAAAGGAAAACAGAAACAAGAGAAAACAGAAAAATTGTGATTTAAAGAAAGAAAAAAGACAGGAAGGGAATAGCCCCCCTGCTTTAGTTAGTCATATCTGGACTCTGGATTGTTTGATTCAAGTACAAACAGGTCTTTATACAGCTCCTTCATAAATGTTATGAGTAAGAAATTCATAAACCTGCAGAGCAGAGCTTGCCCAGAACAGAATTAGAAAGCCCAGTAAACTTTGCATTAATTGGCCCAAATTAATAAGCACTGTTTGTTAATGCTCTGAAGCGACAAAGGCCTTCCCAACAAACCAAAGAAGCTGACATTTCTTTAGGACTGGTAACTCTCTCTGACAAACAATAATATTCATTCACCTAGCAGAATGAAACAAGGGGAGACTCTAGAAGCTGAGTATCAGATGTATCGACTGTCTTCTTTTTTTGGCTTTACCCAGTTAAAGGAGAAGCGAAAATCTCAGAACTGCATGAAGCTTTATGCTATTTTGGTATTTTACCTGTGTTACTCTATCTGCATGAGTGAGGGAAGATGGCAGAAAAAGTTATTGACAGGGATAAAAACTCTATTCATGCCACTACTGTCACTGCTGTAATTCCATCTTGGAGTAAATTAAATGCCACCACTGGAGGATTAATATGGAGATGTAAAGATACTATACCCATACAAAGTAATCCCACTGAGTTTAAAAAGATGAGGAGCTTTAATATAATACTGCTAGATAAATGAGGTGGGGAGTGTATATGTGAGTGTGACAAAGTACCACTCAAGCCTTCCTTGCCCCTTGGCTCACCCTGGGGCTGGTACCAATTTGGCAGTGCCAGGCAGCTTTGCAGGACATCAGCACAGTGTTTCCCACTGTACTTCACCTGCTGCCAGTGTCAGGCTCATGCCAGCCTGCTGCTGGACTGGCCGAGCCACTTCTGCCTCAGCAGCAAAGGGAGTCCAGAGAGATATGCAGAGAGCAGGACAGCATCTGGCTCCTGTTTTTTTAATCCCTTGCTACCAAACTCAACCTCTTGAGCTATAATAATAGCCTACTCCAAAGCAGACACAGAATTTTGTCTTGAGTTCAAGTACCTTCATATTTAGACACTTAATGATCAACTGGACATGTAAGCAGATGCAGATAAAGCTACAATGTGCATATGAGCAAGAGAGCAGAAAATATTCTTTTAAAAACCCTGCCAAAAGGGTAAGTGAGGCTCAACAGAAACAACACACAGATGTCAGGAGGGAAAAATAAATAACTGTGATGGCTCATGGCCACATGCAAATTGTGGCCATATTGCCCGCGGGCCTCTGTTTCGCTCTGATCCCACTGTGCTGAACTGATTTCAGCCAAACAAGCCAAATGCATTGTTCAGGAATACCTAGTGATCCACCCCTAAAAAAGAAAAGAGGAAAACAACAACAGAAAGAGACAGAAGGGGACATAAAAGAAAAAAAANCTTGGGTTTTTTAGGTTGTTTTTTTTTTTTTTTACGAGATGATTTGAGGACCCACAGAGAGTAAGAGTGAGCAGAGGATGACAGCTGAGGGAAGCAAGTACCCTTGGATGGAATGAATGATGAAGGAGACATGCAAGCACAGCTGATCTAGGAGATGGTCTTAAACCAACCTAAGTTTGAAAAGAGATTAAAAGACACATGCAGCAGAAGCTGAACTACTCTGGAAAACAGCATTAGGGGACATATGAGACAGAACACATCCATGCGTGGAGGAAGAAGCTGTGAAAAGCCCGAGGAAGTCCAGAGGAAGCCCGAAAGGAGCACATGCCTGCTAGAATAAAGGCCTGTAAAGAGCTATCCCTCTTTCTTGCTGCTGCTCTCCTGCATGAGACAGTGCTGAAAAAGAGAGCAATCTGCTTTGGAAATGAACTCAATTGCACCAAAGAGTTAATGCTGCTGAACAAGGATCCAAGCAGATGGAAAGGAAAATACCAGGACATAAGAGCACGGGGGGCAAGGCAGGTGGTGGTACCCTGTGCCCATGTGCTCGCATCCACCAGTGGAGCCCACAGCATTGCCCTGCCATTGACAGAAATATCTGGGGTTTGAAGATAAAATGCCTGGCCATAAAACCCCCAAACCAATTCTATCACCCAACACCAGTTAATTGCAAGGAAGAGTAGTTAGCCTAAAAGCTGATTTGCTCCCTAGCATGACATCTTTCTATCCCTGTGACTCCTCACTTAAGCTTTTACTGTAAAATTTTCTCTAAAATCTTTTTCTGCAGTGACTTTATACAGGATCTTTAGACAAAGCCAGATCCTCAAGCAGAGGCAATCTGTAAATTGCAACCTATTTTTGAATCTTAAATCCCACCTCAGCAAGAACACCAAGAGACAACACTCTGAGGGAAGAGGGTTTTCCTTGGTCTACCGCCCTGCACCATCACTGTAGGATGTCAATTGTCCATACTGAAGATATCAAACCGTAACAGCTCAGCATCATCCCTGTATTGGTACTCTGCTGTTGCTGCATTGTAAATAACAATCCAGCAGATGGCACAGCGAAATGACTCCGAGAGAGACTGGACAGGGCCCTCCCGGAAAGGGGAGAAACGTGGAGAATGGCTTTGCTCCAGCCACAGTATTGTTCCTGCAGAGAAACTCCACTCAGGCTTGTGAGGGAGGACACCTTCTTTCCCTCTTCTGGAAATGGCCAGCCCCCTGTGCTGGCCGCTCAGAGCAGTCCTGTTTGGTTTAAGATTGGCAAGAGGTAAACTCTACTGGGAAAAAAAGAAATAACCAAAATAATCATCGAGCCCAGCTAACATTCAAAAACATTGCTACTTTTAAGCTGCTGTATTTCACCAGGAAAATTCGAGGTCAAGAATGTGTAAAAATGGAAAGGCAACTGGGACTTCCCAAGTGAGGTCATTTGGATGACACTGGTCTCCACTAGCACTGACATAAATAAAGCAAAAAAATCTCTGTATCTGTCTGTCTTGTGAGTTCTTTACCTTCTTGTACTGTTTTTCAGCCTCTACTGAAGGCATGTAGGATCCAGGAGGCACAAGTATCTACAGGTATTTGGTATATCACTCTCATCTCAGTATTCATTTCCATAAACAACTCATAGGAATGAGACCAGACTTTCATTTTCAGCTCTCAAAACTCTGGAATGGTTTCAAGAATATCCTCAGTTCCCTAAACTGCTATGACGAATCTCTGTCTTTAAAAGCATTTAAGAAAAATTAGTGATGGATTTTTAGTGTGTTAAACTGGAATTATTTATAAAGCTGGCTGCATGGATGGGTGGTAGAAGGAAACAATACAAGGATAAATCAGTTACTCCCATATGTGATCAGTATTTGTCTATCTATAGGCATGCTCGTTCTTATTTCTACAAATCCATAAAAAAAGGGGGGAGGGGTGTCAGGTCAGGGAATCGGGGAAGAAGAGGAAGAATTAATTCTGCAACAGTTTATTTGTCATTTTAAAGCCACATCAATTAGATTGACTTTGTACATGAATACTGAGTATTATTTTCTGTATTTAATTTACTTAGAAATATTATAGCAAATGGTAAAGCACAGATTAACTCATCTATTTCCAGAGCTCACTCCCTTATGCCCATAGACATTTCAAGGCTGTACTTCTAATTGCTGGTGGGCACACATCATTTGGGAAGAACTCTTAGCAGGAAGGAGACTGGAAAAGGCAATGAGAGTATGGATTCCAGTGATGTGCAATCTCTGCCATCATTATGAACACCTACGTGCTTAATTTTATTTAAAAACAGCAGACTGCATAAGCTAAATATTTACAGAAAAGTCTTGGCTGGATCAGGGCTTTAACCAAACACAGAACAGACAAATGGCAGAAGGAAGAGAGACGCATCATCTCGAGCAAGAAGCCCATGCTTGTGCCGAAAGCCCACAGACCAGCCCTGTGCTCTTTTCTCTTGCTCCAATGCCTGGAGCCTGAGACCATCCATTCTCTTCACTTCCTCCTGTATATACCACATTAAAGGTGGGAGAAATAATTTTTTTTTTTCAAATACTGCTCATAAAAAATGAGAAGTGAACTAAAAATATCCTGAACAACAGAACAGTTACTGGCTCTAGGCATGTTTCCTGGCAATCAAAGGCATTCTTCAGCAAAAGCACTCATTAAATTATGAACCTATTGTAACTATGTAAATAAGTCATAAATTAAAATATACTCAAGTTATTGTAGGGCAATCTATAGAGTAAATCATCAGCTCTGTAGCAATATGCCCAGCACCATCTCTGTTCCAGCACATTCGCTATCTAGTAATCTAATAGCTTCTAGAGTGCAAAAAGTAATGCAGATACTCATCCTCTGCTAGTGTATTGGTTGCATCAAAAATAAGTCTGTGGTTTTATGATCAGCAATGAAACTCAATGAAGGGTGCAGTCAAAACAAAACCCAAGCAACCTAAATCACAAAAGCAGTCATACCACAGAAGTCCCTATCCCACATCCAACAGTTAAGCAGAATCTGTAACGCAGGATAGTTTGACCCTGACCTGACGGGACCACTTTGTGAACTCTCCAGGCTCTGCAGTGCTGCCAGTGGGATAAACAGAGGGATGCTGCAGTAGCTGCGGCCCAGAGCTCTGCTTATTCCCTATGTCACAGGCAGAGGCAGGGGACAATGCTGTCCTCCCCCAAAGCCTTTCACTGGGTTGTCATGCCCAGCTGCACACAGAAACCTTTGGGCTGGCACAACAGCCCTGGCCAGCCGCTCACCACCTCAGGCTGAACTTGAGTGCTCTGTGAGCTTAGGTGAGCTGGCTGCTGCTAAGACCCCAATTACCACCTTGAAGGGCAAAGATGGGACCTTCTGGAGTGATATCCACTCCCAGATTTCCATTTGGAATGAACTGCTGTATCTAAAATAACACACTGATGCTCATAAATAGGCTACAAATAAATCATTCCCAATCAGAACACAATGCCATTGGCAAGCCCCCGCTCGTATTTTGATCACTGCCTACATCCCTTTGTGGTTTGCAGGCTGCTACTGCCAGGAGTGATGCAGGCAGCTATAGTGACAGTTACCTGATCAGCAGATTGAAATAGCAGCTGCGGGCAATGTGGTGCAGCAGCTGCGCACACGGTATGTCTACATCCGCGTACTTTGCAGTCTGAGGCTTAACATCTAACGATCTCTAAAGGATCAATACCTTACCCCATGTCAGTGACACACAGGGGACATGGTTACCCTAAATACAACAGGATTGAATAGTTCGATCTTTTGTGGAATCGAAGCTGCAAAGATAATACCCTCTACAACTTAAGGAGAAAGGGGTGAGAAAGGGGCATCAGGGTAAAGATGTTTCATGGGGCATTTTCACTTGCCTTAGCACGGGTTGTGTGGTAACATGAAAAAGACAGATGAGCAAGAGGCTGAGATAAAATCAAGGACATGTCAGATTATAGAAACATGGGTTAGCACGGCCCTGGGAAACAACTTTTTCAAGTGATTACTAGAAATGAATTGAGAAAGTAAGCAAAAAAAAAACCCACTGGTTACTATTTACTCTTTCTTTGCTTAAAGAGACTTAAGCTAGGTCTGGATAAACTGGCCTGCTGATACGATAAATTGTTCTGCCCTACAGATATGCTAATACAGGCCCCAGAAGTTGTTAGCACTTAATTTCACTCATACTAACCCTTCTTGCCTCACTGCCGGACTAATTGTTAAACCAACTAAATTCAAGAGCTAGCTCACTGGAAGTTCGTTTTTCTAGTTAGCTTCCACACTGTGTTGCTCTTGGCTCTAACATCCATTTCTCCTATTAACTGAAGCCACTTAAGAGGATCATGAATTCTGGCTGATTACACAGGCCACAAAGTAGCAGTACACCTTTCCAATATGATTTCTCCTAGCATACACCTTTGTCTCTCAGCTTCAGATAGTAAGAAATAAGATGAACGGGAATAACTTACCTGCTCATTTTTTGTCAGTCTTGTTTTGTTATGGATGTCAGATGTAACCAGGTTGAACCCATGCTTTTCTGATAAAATTCGCAAAAGCAAAACCACAGTTCGACTCCCACACTTTCCAACTCTGTTGTAGACCACTTGGCTGGGGAAAGGAAGTACCTAAACAAGGATCAAAGAAAAACTGAGTCAATACATTAGCACTTTTGTTTCTGTGTACCTCTCAATCACAGCATGTTTTGACTGTAAACCAACAGATACGTACAGGAGAATTTCTAGGACCCTGCGCAGGTCAGCAGCATTCACTTCCACCAGCAATCTAGCAGCTCTTTGGAATAGAGCCACATGGCTCAGTAGGTAGCAAACATTTCCCCCTCATGATCCAGTTTAAAGTAACAGTGCAGATTTGTAGCTACTCCAGAAACACTACGTTACTGCTGGTGTCTTCCAGTGAAGATAGTAACAGGCTTAAGCTCCCTACATGTAACCTCATTGCAAATAGTCAGCAATAGTTGCATGCTCCCATACAAAGAACAAAGAGAAGTGAATTTGCACTACAGTTTGGCAACTGAGAGTGAAGTTGACATAACACAGGAGGAATGCTGGAATTGCAAAACTTAGCTTAAAAAGAAAAAAAAAAAAGTTCAACAACCAAACACCAGTTGTATAAAGCTAAAATTCATCAAGTGTTTCAGTTTCAAACATAAACGTGAATCTTCCAAAGAGATGGAGAGCAAATCGTGCCACTAGCTGGGCATGCACTTGTGGAATAAGCATCACCAGGGACCATGGGTGTCCTGGAGGCCAACTGGCAGAGTCTGAGCATATCCATTCAGGTAATGCTCACTAAACCCCAAAACAAAACAGCCACGTCCAACCTGCTCACTGGGAACAGTCTCCAGCCTACACGAACTCTTGCACCATGCTCTGCTTCCCAGAAAACAGAACTGGCAAGTAGTAATTCACTGTCCTGAATTACATTGGTTGCAGCCTTGTTTTGTTCCTGGGTGATGTCCATGGACTATTCTTCCAGTAAAAGTCCTTCTGAAGTCACACTTCTGCACCAGACAAGCATTTGGTACATAGCATATAGCAGGAGCATCTGCTTGCAAAACAGGCCAAGAGACATCTGTTTTCAAGCCTTTAAAACTGGCTAACACAGGAGTTCATAGTTTCATCCACAGTGGTGCATATGCAGCACTCACTTATGGAAAGATCAGTTTTCTATTAAGATGATGGCACAAAATGTTTCTCAACACAAGGCCTGCAACTGGGTTCCTGGCAATGTGTTCAGCACAAGGAATGGCTTGTGTGCCAAAGTGATGGTGTGTCTCAACCTAGTCACTTCTGCTGTTGATACAATCACTGCTCCCAACAGAAGGATTCCGAACATACAAGCAGCCAGGTGAAGCGTGTGGGCTTATGGCACTTCTCATGGTATCCGAACAGCTAATAGATCTTCCTCAGGGAAGCAAAATAGTTCCTCAGGCAACACTTTAGGTTACTTTCAAAGAGGACTGCAAACTGGAATAAACAAAACAAAAACAAACGAACAAAACAAAAAAGGAAAAATCTCAATTTCCTTTAGAACATTCTGGCACTTTGCCATCAACATTACACTCCATGACAAGAACATTACTCTTGTTAGTGGTTGCAATGTTTAGAATACCCTTCACTGCAACATAAACGTGGAAGCAGTGATTCTCCAAATTACCTGAGGAAGGGGCAGGTATTTGGTGATCATGGCCTAGGTGAAGCTTTCCAAGTTCCAGGATACCACATCTGCCAATTCAGCAAGTAAACATAAGTCTCCCAAGGCTCATACAAACCCCTCATAACACACCAAGTTTTACTATTCTGTAATGTTTGTCTAGTTTTCTACGAGAACCCTAGCCTCCTTATTCTGTATCATTCTTTCATTCACAAGCCTTGCTTCCTATGAAATGTAAAATCCCAGCCTCAAAGATTAAAGAGCTCCAAAGGTGATGAATTTAACATCTCTGTGCTAAAGCTGTAGCTTCCTTTTCCAAAACAGCTGCTAATGATGTCTGAAAGGTTAACATTTGAATGCATTTTATTACGTTGATTATAACACTGGGGACACCATTAAAGTTTTTCTTATGTAAGAACACACAGGAGTCATATTCTGGGTTGTCCCTTTTCTCACGGACTCTTTGATAACAAATACCAGGAACTTGTGGAATGGGAGCTCCTCCTCTGCTCAGACACACACTTCTGGCATACTTTGCTGGGCAAGTGTGTGAAAGTCTTCAAGAGAAACACTAAGCAGATGCTGGCAAGTGCCAGTGAAGGAGCAAGAGCATATACAGCATTGCCTACCATCCTGGAAATGTGATAAATGATGAGAGTTTGTAGGGCCATGGAAATGTTTTCAAACATTCCATAAGTATTAACCGCTTCAACTTTTCTAACAGAGTTGCACTTTGCAATATAACAAGCAAAATTTTTTCTTCACTGGTACTTCATTCAAGTGGAATTTTGCTGCACCATATTACATTCAAGTCCTAATTAAGTTCCTGACTTGATTAGACAGGAACTTGGGGTGGGTTTTATTAATATCATTCTTTTAAAATTAAAAATAAAATTCAAACAGGCCTTTGTAAAGTCTCAATTCTAAGTGCAAACAACTTTACTTAAGTGAAAAAAAATTATAGCTGCTACCAACTTTGGCCAGTTCTCACCTTTGTTTCTGAAATGCACCTTCCTATGTAGCACAATTCTGTTCTGCACACAGATGATAACCATGGCAACCGCCATTAAAGAAGCCATAAGCAAACACTCACTGCAGATAAACTGAAATAAAGGGCTATTATGTTCACACAACTGTTCAGCTTAGCTTAAAAGAGGCCAATATATCAATGCCTTGATTCAGTAAGCATCTGAATGCACTTAGGTAAAATCTGACAAGTTTCAAGATAAACACTACAACTCAAAGATTGGTCAGAAGAACAGTCATTAACCGTAATCAAAGCTTCACTGCTGAATGTGACAAGCTTTAGGGGTGCACTGCTGAAGCTTTGCTCACGCTTCGTCTGTTTACGTCACTGTTCCACTTACCTCAGTGCACCAGAGGGAGTGCCCAGCACACAAAGCCATGCCATATACCTACCTTTGGAACACGAGCAAGTATTCGTTTAACATGCCCAGTTCCCTGGTCAGCTGCAGACCTGCTTCCTGCATTTCAGAAAACGGCCAGTTAATTTCTTACAAGAATGTTTTAGTTTTGCCCGTGACCCTAATTGCAGAATGATCTTTCCCTGTCCTTAGCTCGACTCCTAAGCCTCTCAATATGTATTTTCTCCGCTGTCCAGCTGGAAAGGGGAGTGATACAGTGGCTTTGGTGGGCATCTGACCTCCAGCCAGGGTGAAACCACCACAACAAAGCAATACCTCTTCCGGAAACTTGAGTTTGTATCGGGTAGATCTAGAAATGCAATAAAACGGAAACTTTTTCAGAGAGGAACTTCTTTCTTTGCCCCCTCAGGATACTCAAAACAGACTCTGACAATCTAAAAGATGGTGTCAGAAGGACCACTTGAAAAGAAGGCTCTTATTATACTAGCAGAAACAAGATAGAAAAGCGCAGTTGGAGGTTTGCAAAATGCTAATTGGGTTACTTTCTTTTCTTTTTTATAATGACAGTACATATTGCAGACCGACTAACTGCTGAGGTGATGCTCTGGCAACAAGATATTCATGTAACAATATACACAACCTCAAAATAATTAGAGTGACTTTATTGAGCACTGCAGCAAAGCCCAGAGGTAATATAAACAACTCAAACATGCAATTCGCTTTGGAGTTACATGAATTAGTACTTACAGCTATAAAAATGTAAAACCCACAGTATAATTACCACAGCTCTCTCCAAGGGTTTGCAAAGTTACATAACAATTTACTTGTCAGTTCAAACTAACTGTGGAACAAAAGAAAGAAACTCAAAGAAGATGTCAAGAACCATTCTGAATGGAATCAAGGAGAAGAAAAACCAAGTTTAACCCAAAATGAATTTGTATTGCGGACAACTGTCAAGCAGCTCTGCAGGATTTCTCAGATAGTCTGACAAAAGCCCATGCTTCCACCTTCAGTAGAGTCTGTCTCCGCATAAAACTTTGCACTATTTAAAAGAAAAAAAGAAAAAAGCTGGATAATTACTTGCAGCATCAACAATTTAGGGATCCACCCAAAGACCTAAATCATTCAATTTTTACTGAGCCAAATCCAATATAATTTTGCACATTTGCCAAAAACTTTCCCAGTCCAGGTACAATTTGCCCAGACAAATAGCTCGTATTAGAGATACACGTTCCCAGAAAAGCAATCCATTATCCTCGTAACTTCTACAAGTAAGTGACCCTTGCCTTTACTCATGAGAAGGGTCAGAAGTGGGTACCAGAACTGGCTTCTCCCTTCTGAGCAGATACTAGCCTGTGGTCAGACAGTGCTCTGTGTTTATTAGGTGAATGAAGCCAATGAATGCCAAGACAACCGGTAAGATTGTAAGAGCAAAAGTTTGCTCATGTCACAAATCTCTACATCATCACATCTCCTCAGTGCAACCTCAGCATTTTATTTTCCTCTCCAACTGAGACAGAATTCTAAGAACTTAAAAACTGACTGATTGGGTCAAAGCAATGGCCCATTTGGCCTATGAGCGGTGAAAGATGCTTGTTAAGCACCTACAAACCCAAGCGCTGTCAGCAGTCCATTTCTCTTCAGCATCTTTCCTCCTCCTCCAGAGCCCCCAAAGATTGCATATGGGAAGTTAGAAGGCACATCCTTGCCTGTTGCCTGAAGAATTTCTTAAGCCATCTGCTATACCAACAAACTCCAGAATTTTGTTACTCACCACGCATTTCCTTTTTAGGTTATTTTCTACCATTTCCAGAAAATACCCATTCTCACATCGTGGCTTTCATGAAGACAGATGAGAATTCAGTCACCAGTTTTAAGATCTTAAGATACATTGGATGCCTCTTTAATTGAGGTTTGTAACAAACCTGCCATGGACCATTTAAAGACAAACTTAAAGACCACCGAGAGGTAACATACTCCAAACCAAACTTCAAGAATTGCTGCACAAGGTCTCATTCCAAACAAATACAATGAGGAATTGCTAACACAGAGATATGTCTGCAGAAAACATGAGCGAAAGATGAAAAAGACAGAGAACAAAAATAAATTATTAGTTACACCGGACCACTAGAGACAAGCGTTTGGAATTAACCAACTCTAAAGCACACCAGACAGCATGATCTTCTCTTTGGGTCACTGAAAATACACTAGAAACCACAAGAAAGATAAGGGTGAAGCTTGTTTGTTTTCCAAGTTTGCAAGCCATATAGCTGCAGTGGAGCACTGAAAGTAAGGCAGAAGAAGAAACACACAGAAGATTTGTGTGTTTCATTTTCATTAAGAAACTAATTTAATTAAAAAAGGATGACTTCTCTCCCGCCCCACTCCAAACAATGCATTTCATCTGTTTGGCAGCTGACATATTTGGAAGAATAAGTCAAAATGTGTTCTCTAATGATTCAACATCCCTAAGCACAAAAATAAATTGAAAACATAAGCAGGGAGCAGAAGCAGCAAAAGGAGGCTGGTTGTAGACATAGTCCTCAAACTTATTAAGACTAAAGAAAAGCATTACTATGAAGCATCTGACAAAGCTAATGGTTCCTGATGTGTTCCATAAAACATCTGTATAGCCAATATCAAAGCTTCCAATAATTTTTCAGTTAAGAACTACTTGACCCTTACAAATCTAAAAAGAGCTCAGTCCAAACAATGGTAGTCTGCCTGTTAAGTCTCCAATGAGGTCCTATTACAAGATACTATGGATATACATAGAGAAAATAGAAACTATGATAATATCAACAGCAACCTGTGAAAATAACCAAGAAAAAGTCAAAGATGAAGTTTCCAAAAGTTTTGGCAGCATCCTGTCAATAAATTTCTTTTTGCTCCTTTTATACCTTATACCGAAGTTACTCTCCTACAACAGCAGCTTGTAGGTGAGCAAAACCTCTACTTCTGCAGAACCAGGTTTATTTCAAGTATTTGAAGTATTTCAAGTATGTGACGTTACAGCAACGTTCAAATCCAGCACGTGTATACACAGAGTCAAACAGGTTGGTAAAGAGCAGATGCGCTTGAAGAGAGGATGCTCAGTAGTTTCAGGTGGTCACTGAGGTTAGGCAGCCTCTGGAGGTCTGGGCAGGAATCCTGGCTCTCATCTCTCTGCAACACTCGTTGTATGCAAGTGATAGCAGCTCCGGCTTCTCTCAGGGATGAGGCAGGAGAGAGGGAATCACCCCACCAAGCAGATAATTGCTTGGGGAGGGTGTACAACCAAGACCTGCTAGATTAACCAAATATTTTCCTTTCATCCTTTTCAACATTCTCTTCACTATTCTTACTTTCCTCCACACTTTGCAACTTGTTGGCTACTTCTTGGACCAAAACTAGATACAGTGCTGCCATCCTGTTACCCTAGTGCCAAAGAGAACCCAACAGTTCCATGTCACATCTTGCAGACATCCCTTTTTAGTATTTCTCAGGATGGCATTTAGAAGTATCAAAGCGTATGGGACTGTCACGGAGAGGGCTGCAGAACAAAGCCGACACTTAACCCAATCCTTAACCCTACATGAGTGTGTGCAGATTGCAACAGAAAGAACTTCATTAATTTTTTTTTTTCTGAGAAGTTATTTTCATCTCTTAGTTCTAAATTTCATAACATTGTGCAAGTCATCTTATCAGTACTCACCTCTCATAACAGGATAAAGGAGATAAACGATGTAAGGACATGGTTCACTGATGCTGGTATTGATTGAGGGAACTAGCATGAATTCAGGTAGGTTAAGAATTCTGGTGTCATTTTAATTACCCAGTTTGCCACTGGAAGGCTTTCCATGTAGTATCAAAAAACCCTTAAGCTGTGGAATTTGTGCAAACCAGATTTTTTAACTCCACAGCAGCTTCACTTTATATGTATATGTATCTTGGAACTGTAAAGTTTGAAACTGCTGTTTTAACTCCTGAGCTCAGGGTTTTGTACACTCTGTGATGTGCTCTGAACACACTGGCACGGTTATTCTATGTTTAAGTAGTAAATCCTATCACATCCAACCCACATGTTTATATTGGATACTTACAAAATGAGAGATATTAAGTAGCTAAGCCTGGTTTTAAAACTTCTTATAATACATCACAGCACTGGTGTTCCCTTAAGTAACCTAACTACCTTCCAGTAGTTTCTATCCTTCCAATATAATATTAATGAATTCACCCCAGGAGCCAATAATACTGGATTTGAATGTGGTGAGGGGGTAGACTAAATCATTTATTCCTCTGTATCCACTTGTCTTTTCTTCACATTAAGGTTTAACCCTTTTCTGCCTATTGTGGTTGACTGTCTGTTGGGCTGCAGCTAGCACAACAACTTATATTTGACCACTGCCGAGGACATCCGTCATGCTGCATTTCAGTTTCCCCTCCTGCCCTTTAGTTTAGGCCCCCTTCAGTAGTTTCACATCTTATTTTAATGTCTCCAGCAAACTTGGTTTTGCCACTGTACTGTGTAAGTGAACTGCAGTATGAAATGAGGTTGTTTATAGCCATAATGGGATTTTAATTTATAAAACAGGCCAGTTCTGCCAGACTGTAACTGCCACACACATTACTGGTGAGCTGGCTCAGAGATGCTCTTGGTCCATGGGCTCAGAGGAACTCAAAGGGCCTGAACCTCCATCACAGCTTCTGCAGGTAACAGATTCAAATCTAGTTCATGACAGTGTGTCACTACCTAGAAGGAGTGACACCAAGAAGCACCTATGGGAAGGACATAGTGCTGCTGGCCAGCTCTTCCAGCAGTGCCAGAACACAAGCAAAAATCCCACTGTCATCTAAATTATTCAAAGGCTCCCCTGACTGACCACAGTCCACATCCGAGTCACAAGTGGATCGTGTGGCAATGGATACACCATGTCAGGGGCAATTAACAGGCAAGGCTCCTATTCTTCTTCTGCAGACTGAAATAATGCACCTGGCTTGCTCAGGCAAACCAAACCTCATTCCTGAGGACCAAGGCAGGAACCCTTCGTTTCAACAGAGGGAGCTTCTTCCTGCATCTACTCAAAATCCCAAGTGGTGCCAGCAGCAAAGGTCACCACGCTCCCCCAGGACACTGGGTATAATAGGTGCTGTCCTCCAAATTACCTACCCATACACACACTGCCTTGTTCTAACATGACTTGCCCAAATTCCACCTGACTTACCATGATACCATTGCTCTCACACACAGCCTCCTTCAGCCTAGTCAAGACACCCTGGCTTCTTTGCCTGATGTTTTGACGCTACTGTTAACCATTCATAGGTAAGTTCACAATCTCATTTTTGATTAAAGCTCATGGCCCTTAATTAGAGTTCTTCAACACTATTCACTGTTTCCTGAACTACACTTCATAGTTCTGGGAAGTCTGCACAGAAAACTGCCAAGACCTAACAGCTCATCTCAAAAATTGTGAAGCTTTCAAAATAATACTGGAATTCTTTGTTGATTGGGGGTTTTGTTTGTTTGTTTGGTTGGTTTGTGTTTTTTTTCCTCCAGCTTTGCAAACCTCCACAGCACCCCTAGTTCCAGTTTTTCAAGGTTTTTTCCTCAAACATCATAGTTATAACACCTCCTCCTCTTTTTTTCAGGTCAACTGAGATTCCTTCAGAACTGTTTAATGGCAATGGCTCAGGATTTAAGAATGGCATCAATAAATACAAGACTCATGGTAAAATCATAAGTGTTATTCAAGTAGCAAGGCTTAGCAACATCCATCAAATCAGTTTCTCACTTTCAAAAGACACTCTACCATGCCACCCCTATCCATGATAGCAGATTTTATTTTTCTTTTCCACTGAAGGCCAGACTCAGCTGTAACTGGACTTTGGTATTATAATCCAGCACTTCCTAAGAAAAAAAGTAATGAATGTGGCCATGATTGAGTGGATAACGATCCCTCCTCCTCCCTCTGCTATCTTAGTTTATGAATACCTTCCTATCATGGAAAGAAGGGGAAGAAGAGGTGACTGTATCAGATAGCAGGAAATTTTAAATTGCAATCCATAAGAGATATTCATGTGCTGTTAAATGATCTGCACAGATGCTTTGCAGGTGAACAAAAATCAACCCAGAATGGATCATGTCTTAAACTTCAGTGAAACCACAGAGCTCTACTGGTTTCAGAAATAGGGATGCTAATGCCTTAGGTAGTTTTTAAGTATGTGACATAGAACAAAACCTAAAGGTTGCAAAACTGGTGATATCAGAAGTTTTCTACTCTGTGCAATAGTGGGTGGGCTGCTGAGTTAATGCCAGAGGCAAGCAAAGTTTGTTTTTACCCACAGACCCAGCCTGACATGTAAAGCACAGACCAAAAGATGAGATACTTTCCAAGCATCTTTGAGATCAGATGGATGAAAACTACAGACTGCTGTCATCCACAAAACCTGCATCCCCACTGTCTCTCAAAGTCTTTCAAAAGGAAGAGGTTGAAAATGTCAGCTTTAGGAAAAAGCCAGTTCACGTCTTGAAACTTTTGCAGGATGTCAGCACACACAGTTCCCCTCACAAATTTATCTTCTTGTGACAGGCAATGTGGCTTTAATTTCCCAAGTCTCTTTGTATTGCCCATTTACTAACAATCAGCCTCTCATCAACACATTTCTGATATACTGCAAGCTGAAATAGTATTAAAAAAATAAGAAGTAATCTTCTCTGTTTTGGTAAATAACAAAATAAATAACTTCTCATTCTGAAGATTGTTGATCAATAAATTAGTATGAACAAACTACTTCAAATATTTTTATGATCCAATGATGAGTAGGATCTTAATCCCTTTTTTGGCTCAGTCTGTGATAGTAAGGTGGGGTGTTCAGCCTCACAAGCCAGAAGACAGGGAGGGCAAACAGAACAAAATTCCCATGATCCAGAAGGAAATGGTTAGAGACCTGCTAGGTCAATTAGACATTCACAAGTCTATGGGGGCAGATGGGTTCCACCTAAGGGTATTGAGGGAGCTGGCAGACCTGCTTGCCAGATCCCTTTCCATCATCTATCAGCAGTCCTGGCTGACTGGGGAAGTTCCACTCGACTGGAGGCTGACAGATGTTACACCCATTTACAAGAAGGGTCAGAGGGACAATCCAGGAAGCTACTGGCCTGTCAGTCTGACCTCAGTGCCAGGGAAGATCATGGAACAGGTCATCTCAAGTGCTATGACACAGCACATGCATGACAACCAAGTGATCAGGCCCAGTCAACACGGGTTTATCAAAGGCAGGTCCTGCCAAACAAACCTGATCACCTTCTAGGACAAGGTGACCAGCTTACTGGATGAGGGAAAGGCTGTGGATGTAGTGTACCTTGACTTCCACAAAGCCTTTGACACCATTTCTCATAGCATTGTGCTTGAGAAACTGGCTGCCACTGGCCTGGACATGCGCAGCCTCTGCTGGGTAAAAAACTGGCTGGATGGGCGGGCCCAAAGGGTGGTGATAAATGGAGCTAAATCCAGCTGGAGGCTGGTCACAAGTGGTGTTCCCCAGGGCTCAGTCCTGGGTCCAGTCCTGTTCAATATCTTCATCAATGACCTGGATGGAGGGATTCAATGTTCCCTCAGTAAATTTGTGGATGACACTAAGCTGGGAGGACGTTTTGATCTGCTTGAGGGTAGGGAGGCTCTTCAGAGGGATCTGAACAGACTGGACTGATGGGCTGAGACCAATGGGATGAGGTTCAACAAGGCCAAGTGCAGAGTCCTACACTTGTGACATAACAACCCCATGCAGTGTTACAGGCTTGGGGAAGTGGCTGGAGAGCTGCCTCGAAAAGAAAACTCTGGGGTTGTTGGTTGACTGCAGGCTGAACATGAGTCAGCAGTGTGCCCAGGTGGCCAGGAAAGCCAATGGCATCCTGGCTTGTATCAGAAACAGCATGGCCAGCAGGCCCAGGGAAATGATTGTGCCCCTGTACTTGGCATTGGCGAGGCCACACCTTGAGTGCTGTGTTCAGTTTTGGGCCCCTCACTACAAGACAGACACTGAGGCCCTGGAGTGTGTCCAGAGAAGGGCAACAAAGCTGGTGAAGGGGTTGGAGAACAGATCTTACGAGTTACAGCTGAGGGAACTGGGGTTGTTTAGCCTGGAGGGTAGGAGGCTGAGGGGAGGAGACCTTATCACTGTCTACAGTTACCTGAAAGGAGATTGTAGAGAGGTGGGTGTTGGTTTGTTCACCCAAGCAACAGGTGATAGGAGGAGAGAGAATGGCCTCAAGCTGTGCCAGGGCAGGTTCAGATTAGAAATTAGGAAAAAATTCTTCACCCCAAAGGGTTGTCAGGCACTGGAACAGGCTGCCCAGGGAGGCGGTTGAATCACCGAACCTGGACACATTTAAAGGACGGGTAGATGAGGTGCTCGGGGGTGTAGTTTAGTAGAGGACAGGTATGGTTGGTCTTTTCCAACCTAGTGATTCTGTGGTTCAATCCTGGCTTTTGGCAATCTCTCTGTTAATAGCAGTGTGCTATATCACTCACTACCTGTAGCTTCAGCAGGATTCCAACCAATGCTAAGGAACAGACCATGTGGAAACTGGAAAAAGCAGTTTTCTCTACCCTTGAGATACTGTAATTTATAAGAAAGGAAAACACAACTTAAAAAAACCCCATGAAAATTACTCCCCAAACTTCTACAATTATATTAATAAACTGAGGGAAGTACAGAAACACATTTTTTTTTAAAACTCTAGTATTTTTTTGACTGTACTAGGCTCAGCAGCTCAGTTATACACTAAAGCAGTACTTCAACCTGTAAAGAGGATCTTTGTGGTTAAAGCACTTACTAAATTCCCTTTTAATATTTTATCAGCCAGGTATTGAGTCTGAGGACCACAGGTAGTTACTTAATCTATTTTAGCATTTCTAAATTCTGACAATTTTTGTTAGGTAAAATATTTCACACTGCACAATCCTCTCATAAATTACTCTTCATTTTACAGCTCCATAGGGGTTTTTTTTAACCACTGAAGTCTCCTCCTACCTTGCCCTGGATAGATTGCTTGAAAGACTATCCACCATTTGGTTTAGAACAGCTAAATAGAGAATTTCAACTCTAACAAAAACACGCTACCATTCATGCTGTTAAAACCTCTAATAAGCAAGTACTTAAAAGGAAACAAATCTGCTCTCAAAAAAGATGGCTAGAACAAACCACGAGTTCAAATGAAACAGGAAGTATCCACTAAAAAAATTCACCAAAGCTAAAAGAAAAATTCACAGCTCTTTGGCTGTTATCTTAGTGCTGTTACGAAAAGAATTAGAAAAAATAAAGCTGGCACAAACCTGATGAACATAAAAACTGAATGTAATGGGGGCAATGCCGACAGCAGCTTTTACCAAGATAAATAAAATTAAAAACATCTACTTGCCAACAGAGGGTACAAGGACTGGGTAGAGTAACAAAGGCTACTCAGGGGTTCTGCTGTATTAGTCTCGATCCATATGGGAAAAATGAACAACTATCACATAAGTCCTAGAAAGAACTAGTGAAGTACTAGCAAAAACTGAAAGAACAGTGAAAAGGGTATTTATCGACTTTCCAGTTTCAAACCAATAAAAAATGGATCAAGTCTATTTTTGTGTCTGCATTTTATTTCTTTTTATTTTGACCTCATCCTGACCCACATCTATTTCAGTATTCACTTAAAGCTTTGAAGCACTGTCAGACACATGTGAAGCACAGGGCTTTGCTGACACCTAAACAGTTCCCTAAAGACACTGGGTCCATGACAGGCATCCCATGGGAAAACTGTTAAGAGAAAGAAAATAGACCACTTGAATGTAACTTATCTGTCATCTATGTGCACAGCTCCTTCTCACATATGTATCAGCTGCACCAAAAGAGAGGCATATCCTGATGCACTTGTCAAGTTCTCAGGGGAAAAGCTTTCAATCAACGTCAACAGTAGGTTTGATAAAGGATTGCATAATTTGTCCTCAAAGGTCAGCTTCACCAACCGGGATGGAGGAAAAAACCTCAGGAAGGTTTGCTAAGAAAAGAGTTAGCCCAAAGACTAATGCCCATTTTATTCACCAAAATGCCCCAACACAAAATAATCAATGGAACACCAGCAGTCACTGTCACAGTTTCACCTTCTTTTTTTTTTTAAAACAGGACAGCATTACCTAAAGGTATCATTTAGACTTCAATCTACAAGTAAAGGATAACCAAACGATCACTTTGCACAGAAATTAAATTGACATTTTCAGATGTGTAAAAAAAACCCTAGGAGCTGGTGAGATAGAGATTTGAAGTAGGAAATTCAAGGGCTTGAAGAGTTAATCTTTACCGACAGAGTAGAACATTATGCTTGGCTCAACTATACTCCCTTTTTATCTGTCACATACTAACAACAGCACGACCAGAGGTGTGCTAGGGCTACTGGAGGTAGTGCCTACCTGCAGAGAAGCACACATTGATCTTTGTTAGAACTCATGAAAACCCAGGATTAAGCAATCTCTGGTCAAGTCTTTGGTGCCTAAGGACCAAAGAAGCGTGGCCTATGCCAGACCCATTTACCCTTGCCAGGATAAAGACTGCTACTCTTTAACAGTCTAGTAAACCTTTACTGGGGCAAGACTTGAAAAGCTGGTTCAACTGGCCTTAGAGGGAGAGCCAGAACAGCCCAGCAACGTTCACACACAGCAGTGAGCAACAGTCTACAGTCTCCTCTGCTTGCACTGAGAAAATTGCTGCTGCCACATTTGTTAGAAAAAACAGCCTAGTACCCTGTACTCTTGAAATGTGATGATAATATTCCTTATTCAGAGTACAAGGGCTATTTTAAGTTCTTCTGCTGGGAAAAAACCCCTGTAGTATTTAAAAAAAATAAAATCCAAATTTTTGGCACCTAGCCATGACAAAAAGCCAAAACTAATACCATTTCCAACAACACACTGGAATGTACTCTGCAGAACAGCTACAGTCCAGTGCATATCAACTGTTGGTGGCCTTCTGCTTCAGCTAACCACATACCACCAATACTAGCTATCAATCTTTCCAACCTCAGCAATGGATTGTTGTTCATTATCTCAGTTTCTAGTTTTTAGGCATTTTTAATTAAACACATAAAATTAGAATCCTTTTGACTCTAAAACTCACTTGCTAAACCTACTAAATCCCCCTCTGGTCTTTTAATTTCACTTGGGGCACGCTGTAATTCCCTGTGATGAAAACGCTGGAGAACTTCACATAATAGCACCACATAGGACTGAACGCAGCAGGCCAAAGATAGGTATGATTTTCAGGGCAAGTGACTGCCAGGACTGAAAGATACAAGTCAAAGGCTTTTTCACCTGTGCATTTTACGTGTATCACATCTTCTGGGCTTTGTGAGAATCACAACTGAAAACACTACTCATAATTAAATAGTTTAAATGTTGGATTCAGGACTAATTTCTTCTGAAACCTTTTTACATGCCGATTCAAACCATTCATTGACCTTAATTAGCTATCTACTTAAATGTAGATAGTTATGCAGTCATATCAATAGAGGCTACCTGAAAGACAACAATTACAGTGAATTTAGTTTCACTCACACAGAGCTTACAGTTCAGAGCTGAAGCTGCAGGAGGGTAAATAATTGCACTTAGCCAATGATGCAATGCCTGAGATTTACAAAGTAAGAGTAACTTCATACAAAATATGATCCTAAGCAAATACCAGGAATTAGCTGCCTTTTTACCAATCCCTGCCCATGTTTTGATTAGAAGAATGAAAAACAAAATTAAAAAAAACCAACCCCAGAACAAGGAGGCTTGCCCACATATTGTCTAGTGAATGATGAAAGTGTGTACACCCATCTTACATCAATCTTCATCTAAACAGAGACACATATTTCAAAACGCAGAATACCTGTAGCTTACACAAGGATATACAGCCTGTTATTCCACTGAGCTATTCACCAAGCTTTCAGGAGTGAGGGTGATTACTGAGGAAGCACAAAAAACGTTGCTGATTATAAATAGCTGGGGTGACTTGACCCTGGCTGGAGGCCAGACCCACCAAAGTCGGTCTATCACTCCCCTTTCCAGCTGGATAGGGGAGAAAATATATCTTGAGAGGCTCAGGAGTTGAGATAAGGACAGGAGAGATCATTCTGCGATTATGTCTCCACCTGCTCCATCCAGTGCGTGGCCTCTCTACGGGCTGCAGGTGGGGTCTCAGCCTTTTCCACGGGCTGCAGGTGGGGTCTCAGCCTTTTCCACGGGCTGCAGGTGGGGTCTCAGCCTTTTCCACGGGCTGCAGGTGGGGTCTCAGCCTTTTCCACGGGCTGCAGGTGGGGTCTCAGCCTTTTCCACGGGCTGCAGGTGGGGTCTCAGCCTTTTCCACGGGCTGCAGGTGGGGTCTCAGCCTTTTCCACGGGCTGCAGGTGGGGTCTCAGCCTTTTCCACGGGCTGCAGGTGGGGTCTCAGCCTTTTCCACGGGCTGCAGGTGGGGTCTCAGCCTTTTCCACGGGCTGCAGGTGGGGTCTCAGCCTTTTCCACGGGCTGCAGGTGGGGTCTCAGCCTTTTCCACGGGCTGCAGGTGGGGTCTCAGCCTTTTCCACGGGCTGCAGGTGGGGTCTCAGCCTTTTCCACGGGCTGCAGGTGGGGTCTCAGCCTTTTCCACGGGCTGCAGGTGGGGTCTCAGCCTTTTCCACGGGCTGCAGGTGGGGTCTCAGCCTTTTCCACGGGCTGCAGGTGGGGTCTCAGCCTTTTCCACGGGCTGCAGGTGGGGTCTCAGCCTTTTCCACGGGCTGCAGGTGGGGTCTCAGCCTTTTCCACGGGCTGCAGGTGGGGTCTCAGCCTTTTCCACGGGCTGCAGGGGGACACCTGCTCCACTAGGAGTTTCTCCATGGGCTGCAGGGGCATCTTTCTCTCCGGCACCTGGGGCACATCCTCCCCCTCCCCTTCACTGACCTTGGTGTCTGCACAGCTCCTTACATCTTCTCATTCCCTTCTCTGGCAGCAAAAAGTGGCTGTTTGCATTTTTTGGTTTGTTTTTTTTTATTTCTTCTTAAATGTGATTCCCAGAGGCGCTGTGACCATCGCTGATGGGCTTGGCCTTGGTCAGCAATGACTCCAGCCTTGAGCCGGCTCGTGTTTGCTCTCTGGGGCCTGCAGAGAGCTTCTGGCTGCTTCTTGCAGAAGCCGCCCCTGCAGCACCCCCTTCTCCACCAGAACCCAGCCATGCAAAACTAAAACAGTAGCTAATCAGAGAGTACCCACACAACCAATCCTGTAGGTATCTAATCAGCTGGCCTTTCTACAGACAGCTGAGCAGCAGCTGGATGAAGCTGTGTCAACACTGCCCAAAATTACATGTTTACATAGGCAAAAGGAATATTCATAATGTAAACAGGAAAGTGTCTGGGTTGGATAAATCTGTCCAACTGCTATTGCCCACTGGAGAACAGTTCCATCCACAGCATCATTAACTGGTAACACAAAATTACTGAAGTAAAAGGATCAAAATATGAATAAAAAACTCTTATCTAGATATTACAGACTTTTCCTTGCAGGCAAAGCTGGGCAACCTGAATGGTAATGCAAGCATGAAAAATACAGGTCTGTAATAAGTTGTGTTTCACATTTCTGTGTTCACTGTGAAGACCAAACAATGTTTTACTCCATGCAAGCTGCCATACTTCCAGGCAAGAGAAGCACATGGTACCCAAATAGCAAAACTTCATCTCTCAAGAGCACAAGAGAACTAAGTAAATTTAAATGTGAAACATTTGTTTAGCCTTAGATTCTCCCCCATCCCACTCAGCTAGTAACGATGAACTTAACAGGTTGATTTTGTCACTTCTGTCTATATCTGTTTGTTTTTGTAACTTGGAACTTGCTGTTCACCTCCACCCCACTCTCACCTGCTGCACTAGCATTCCCAGTGGGCCACATCAGTGAAAAAATCAGTCCTGCACTACTGCAGAAAAAACGATTGTTTATTAGCAGACTTCATTTTTTTGGCTAGAAGTGACCATGGAATCTCACCCTTTCATGGGGAGTTCTTAAGACAGGTTACATTTCTACTTATTCTATGATTTTAATACCAATAAAGCTCACAAAAGCATTCAAGGAACTTAAGTGCCATTGAAACAATACTATTTGAAAAGTTTTATATTAAAGAAAGCCATAAGCTACGTTATATAAATTAGCCTATGGCTAATTGTTATTATATACACAATTACACCATTGTAGAATGGTTTGGGGTGGAAGAGACCTTAAAGATCATTTACTTGCATGGGCAGGGACACCTTTCCCCAGACCAGGTTGCCCAAAGTCCCATTCAGCTTAGCCTTGAACACTGACAGGGAGGTGGCAGCCACAGCTGCTCTGGGCAGCCTGTGGCAGGGCCTCACTGCCCTCACAGGGGAGAATTTCTTCCTAATATCTAATCTAAACCTCCCCTCCTTCAGCTTAGCAACTTTATCCCTTCCCTTATCACCACATGTCCCAGCAACAATTTGCCTCTCAGCCTGTCTTCATAACAAAGGTGCCCCAGCTCCCTGATCATCCCGTGACCCTTCCCTGGATTCACTCCAATAGGTCCACATCTTTCTTGTGCTGGGGACTCCAGAGCTGCACACAGTACTCCGCTGAGGTCTCATGAGTGCAGAAGAGGAGAATTACTTGCCTCAACCTACTGGTCACACTGCTTTTGTTGCAGCCCAGGATATGGTTGGCTTTCTGGGTTGCAAGCACACATTGATGGCTCCTGTGGAGTCTTTTCATGCATCACCACCACCCCCAAGTTGTCCTCCTTAGGGCTGTTCTCAATCCATTCCCCTCCCAGCCTGTAGTCATGTTGGGGATTGCCCCAACCCACATGCAGGACCTTGCACTTGGCCTTGCTGAAATTCATGCAGTTCACATGGGCCCACCTCTCAAACATGTCAACACCCTTCTGGATGGCATACTGTAATAATAATTATTATTATATGTAATTATTGAATCTCCCCACCCCCACCGTTCTCCTTTGGTGTTTTAGAAGTAACAGTGAGTATTCTGCATAATTTGGGAAAGAAAATTTCAGAAAAGCTGCACCTCCAAGTGTTGCAACTGTACCACATAAAGACTTCAAATCCAGAGTTAGTTCTACCCAAATACTTCCAATACACTGTACCTACAGAAATAAAGTGAGTCTGGAGAAATCAGAATGCAACAAGAGAATTAGTGTTGATATTTTTTGTTTGTGGGTTTCTTTTTTTAATAGCTACTACACAAAAGGAGTTACAATAGACTTGTCTGGATAAACAGACACAAGATAGTACCAAATCATGTTTTGGAGACTACACCAACACTGGGCAAAACTACAGACAACAAAACAAGGGACCCTAAATGCCTGCTGCCACTTTTTCCTGTTGAAGAAACCATCGCAATGGTGGTCTTCACTTGAAGTGTCATGAAGTGACATAATAATGGTGAGTGAAATATCAATGCTGCACAGTCATAAGTGATGGGAACAGTGTACCCTATCCCTATAAAAGGATTCATTACCAACTTTCGTTGAATATATCCTACTGCCCTGCTTGACAGCGCTGCACCTGCAGCACAGCCCATGTTCTCGGGGCTGCTGCCAGCAAAAAGGCCATCTTTGCTCCAACTGTAGGGTCTTGTTTTAGCATGAATTTGCTGACAGACAATGTCACTGAAATCCTGCCTCCCCTTGACTCAATGACAAAATTCTGTTAGTTTAATCATCCAGAGATTTAACCCAAGTAACTTATAAATGCCCGAAAACACGGGGGGGAAAACAGTTGAAAAGGCCAAATGACACTGATGTAAGATCAGCAGAGTTGCTTTGCACACAAGTAAACATACAATTAGTTAAAAAGCAAAATCAGAACAAGAAACAAGAAACACAAAGTAACAGCAACTTACCTTTTGAGGGGGTGGTCCGTGGTCATCCAAATAAGTGGAATTTCCTATAGAAAGAAGAAGGATGGAGATAAGCAAAAGGCATCCCATGCAACTTCAAAACTTGCCAATTCATGGAAACAGTGTATCTATATCCCACTGTGCCTCGTGCCACATAATTCAAGGAAAATAAATACCCTCTGCTTTAATTTTTGATTAACAAGAGAAATACAAAAATAATTTGTTTTGGCTACATTTAATTTGTGATGAGAGATTAGATACACACTGTAGTTTTATTATGAAACTAAATGGGCCAAGGCAGCTTTAATTAAATAATCATGGCATTCAATTATTTCCATGACAAAACTGTCAGCTGCATCCCTGCGAGTTTTATGCAAGTGTGCACAGTTAACCTCAAAAAGACTTCTTAAATAATAAAGTATCAAAGGCTTTAATCAGATTTTGGTCTGATAGAGTTTACAAGCATTCACTTATGTCTCTTCTAACCTGGATGTCCCTCATTCTCCAACCTCCTCAACCTCATTTTTTGTTCCTGAACAGTGTCAATTGAATGGGAGTTACATTCTGATGGTAGTACACCTGCCTTTTCAAGATGTTCTTTTAATTGAGACAAAAAACTTCAGAAAAAATAAAGCTTCTAAAATTGTTAAGCACTCCTTTCTTAGCTACAATTAAAAAGACAACAATTTCAGACTTTTCACCCATTACATACAAGCACACACTGATAGATAAAATACACCCTCCTGCACACACTCACAGGCTTTCTTCCCTGCAACTGTGCTTCCTGAGCCCTTCTCTTGAACGATTAATCAGCAGCTTTCCCAACAAGTCCCAGCAGAAGATGAAACCATGCATCAAGTCTAGAAGTTCCTCTCAGGTCTCATATGTCCATAGAGGAGACATGTCACATGGAAAAGAAATGTAAAAACCACATCTCACTTGCGAGCATCTCTGTTCCTGGGGTGTTCAGTGGGCAGTACATGCCACTTCTGGGGCAATGCGGGCAAACGGGACATAATCCTGTACCCCCTTAAAAGCCAACAGTACATTTTATAAAGTTTTCTTTTTTCGTGGCAGTTGCTTGCTCAAATCCAGAAGCAACTAATGGTGAGAGTAAGTAATTGCCAGGCAGACCCAAGTGACCAAGGAA
Organism: Zapornia atra; assembly: GCA_013400835.1. Lineage (NCBI taxonomy): Eukaryota > Metazoa > Chordata > Aves > Gruiformes > Rallidae > Zapornia > Zapornia atra. The sequence goes on along the minus strand of VZTU01019880.1, from coordinate 364,052 downwards.
ATAAAGAATAGCTATTTGAAACCTAGCTGTCAGAACAGCTAACAAATGAAAAGCAGAGGAAAGAAAGCTTCAGACATTCCCCACTCCCTTAAAATGCGCCCAACGCCATGAGCTGAGCTAGTTCCTTTCCCTGCCCCATCTCCTACTTCTGCTCCTCAGGCATATGAACCAGAGCTGATCTCAGCATCCACATCAATACAACAGTTTGAATTCTCTTGGGTTCATGTTAAAAAACAAGCATTTGTTTTCAGCAATAAAAAGCAAAACTTTTCACTGTATAATTCATACTATGCCCTATGTAAGAGCCCTGAAATAACACATCTAGCTGTGATGGAGCTGAGCAGGCAGGCTGTGGGGTACACCAGACAGTTCCTTTACCCCACAGACACCTGCGTGAGCTCTCACTGACCATCGTATCACAGAATTGGGCTGGCTTCTGTTCTGCTCACACACTACAGGAAACTTAATACATGCAGAAACATCCCGAAAAACACACCGAAGGTCACAATATTTCTGCAGAAAACCTGTAAGAGAGAAGTTGACTTTCTAACACAAGAAGGGGCCATGAACAGCTTATTAAGCACGTCTCACATTGGGTATTTGCAAATTCTGTGAACTTAAGATAGGATGCAGCTTTCACATGTAGGGCCACTTTTCAGAGAACACCTATCAGACCAGGCTAGTTAAAATAAATAAATAAGAAAATCCACATTCTAAATATTACAACAGTGGAGAAATACTAAGGTAATGCCAATCTATGAACTACTGTCTACTATGAGATGACGAAGTAGTACGAAAAAAGGAAAGTTGCACAGTAGAAGTCAGGGACTTAGGAACGCACACCATAAACACTGAAACCACTGTTCATAAGCTCAAAAGCTTACTCTAATTACAGCAACACATCAAGCTTATCTAAGATGAAGGACATTACTATGCAGCTTTTATATGCTCTGGCACAGTGGTGTCAGACACATGCAGTTAAAGTACCACAAAAAAAAAAAGCTGAGGTGGAAATGATGAAGCACTAGAAGGTCAACTTCCCTCATTAACGATCTAGTCCACTGCCCAGAAGCAACCTTTGTCATTAAATTACTAGAGTGACTTCTCTGTAGCCCTTTAATAAAGCTTTACTAAAGGCATCGTTCCTCTTGTCTGTTGCCCAAGACACTTCCATATTCTTTTTTTTTTTTTTTCCCTGGAGAATAGTATTTCTTTGAAAACCAGATTTTCTACCTTCTAACACATTCTGCTTCCCTGCAATAGCATGAAGGTCTAACGTGCAAGAAACAAGTCAGACAGAATAATCTAGTCTCAAAACAGCGGTATTATACCTTACACAAACATGTTCAACAGCACGCTTGAGCTAACTGAATACAGTCTCTTCCAGTCTGTCAAAGAAAAAAAAACAAACACCAAAAAGCCTCCCTTAGCTTTATCTCCCTCTGCTTTATTACAGAACACGGTGAATACATTGAAGCAGTCCAAATTCTTCCAAAATTTATTATCTTTGAGGTTAAGTGAATCAGCTGTATACAAAATCTTTGGGGAAATCTTGTGGTTATGTTCCTTTTTTCTTGGAATCTCAAAGTGTGGGGGTTCCGCTTGAAACGAGCCAACTTCATACAGAGAAAGATGGTCAGTCACTAAGATTAAGGATCAGTATTACTGTGTCCAATTCAGAACCACAGAAAACAAGAACTGCAATACTAGGAAAAAAAAACCTTTAAAAAAATGATTGGGGAGTATGGAAGGAAGTGGTAAATTGGCCTTACGTATGAACTGAAGACCTTTTGATAGCAACCAAACCAGGATGACTCCATTTGAATAATTTAGATATCATGTGGAAAGATTTGAGATGAAGAGAAAAAGTCAACATGAAAAATGTGGAGTTTTGGCAATTTTCCTGGAGCAGAGTTTTCCCTTGGTGGGAATCACAAGCAGCAGTCTAAAGAACCTGGATCCAGCTACTGCCAAATTAATGTGTCTTGTGAAAATTGGGCTTTATTCTCCTCTCTTGGTCACTGTCTCAAACTTCCAGGCGCCAATACAACCTTTACTGGCATACCATCCCTGGGATCATCTGATGTCTAAAGGAGAGGAGCAGTTGAACAGTTGTCGGATGTCTCTTCTGGTCAAGGTTTCGAAGAACAACTCCCCTACCAAGCACCCCTAATCATTCAGATCATCAAGTCAGAAGAGGATCAGCTCTGCTCTGCTTCCAGACAAAGTTATTTAAGCAAGAGACTGGAAATCCACCCACAATCAAAATCACTCTATGCTTCCCAAGAGCCAGTTATTTTTTCAATGCAGTTTCCTTGCTCTTTTCTTTCTGCCATGAAAAATTTCCTACCACAGAGAATACTGGGGAGGCTCCACCCGTAGGAACGTTAAGCCAAACAGGATGCCCATGGCTGGCAGCATGGACCCAAGCCAAACAGGACTGCTGGAAACAATGGGCTGGGGTGGCTTCTGCAGCAGCTTATTCTCATGCATGATAGGGTGTTCCCCCCCTCCAAGTGAAGCAGTGGACATCCTTAGAAATGTCATGGATTTTTACACATCTGAAATAATAAGATGTTCTTATTCACCATGTCAAGGAGCCCTTTGTGGACCAAATGCAGGAAGGGGGCTAGGGGATACAAACCGAAACCCAGCAGCTTAGCAGAATGACGTTGCCCTGCTCAAACCCAACCTAAAATGAAAACTCTGCTTCTGCTGAGGTCAGCAAAACCATACCAGCTTTAACAGAGGGAACTTTTTCAGAGGTGTGCAGGGAAGACTAACATAGCAAAACCCCACTGACCAACCCGCACTGGATTACAGAATGACTTACTCCAATTTCTGCCATCAAGTGTAAAAGGCTCTGTACCTACAAATGGTTTATTCTGTGCAAGACTAACATCCTATCAAAATTTTCATTTTGACCATGAAAACGTGTGGAGTAAGCATTTTTTAAAAAAAGAAAAAACAAACCATTCTGAAATGGATTTTTCTACTTCCTTTCCTGCCTTTAAAAACATTTTGGTTATTCCTAATTTTCTAAAATCATAAATACCAGAAAACCCCAACCTCAAACCCATACATTTAATTCACTCTATATCATTGCATGCAACGAAATAAAGAAGCTGGAACATGATAAAAATACCTTTTATTACCCAGTCAACTGAATGCTGGAAACTTCATTAAGATGTAATTCAGATTTGTTTACATACCAGTTTTATACTTCTAACAATCTGGAGAGGAACTGGCACATGAGTAGAGTCTCTGTAAATTTACTAGTAATTCTGCATGTGTAAGTTATTTAAAAGTACCACTGAAATACAGATACAAAGAGTTCAGGCAATGGTAGGTTATTAACCAATGAAGAATATACATCAGAAAAAGAGTCAATGTTAAGAAAAACACCTTTATGAAAACCAATATTAAAGAATACTGACTTGCTGTATACTTATCACTTTGCCCAAATCTATTAATGTTTAGATTTATACACTTGTCTCTTAAACATACTCAAGACTAGAGTGTTAACTTGCTCCACAGATCCACTTCTTATGAAAAAGTCCACATTAACTATATTTGTTAGATTCAAACATACTGAAATACATGACTACAATTCCTAAATAAGAAATTAAAAACTTTCACTGGCTTAGGGGAAAAAAAAATAAATCAAAGTTCTGATATGACTATTTATCCAAATTATGTGACCTACAGGAAATACTGCAGACATTCAGTTTATTGATCATATTCCTGGTGCTTTTTGCTTTTACTTCTACCCTGTAGTGACAGACATTCCAGCCTATAATTCTACAAGGTGAAAGACCCATTTTAATGAACATATAGAAGTGCTGGCTTGATGAAATTCAATCTGAATATTTGATAACAAAAACTCTTGGCTAAAATTACTCTCAAAGAGAAAAATCCTTACATCTCAAACTCCCGCAGACCTAGTTGGTCTGACATCAGAAAGTTCATAATCTTCCTAATACAACACCCACACTGTATATTTGTCCTATATAGATATCAAGCAGTTGAATACTTTGCTCTAAGGCTCTTGCTGGAAGACTTTTCCTAATCCCCAACATCTAATCTTCACTCTCAGTGTCTTCCATTACCAGTTCACACTGACTTTTTTCCTTGCACTGGTCCTTACTACCCAGAAATCTTCATAGCCAAGTATGTACTGGCTGCAGCACAAGGTACCACAATCAGTGGTCTTATCCTCTACATTGCTACTTCTACATCCCTTTTACTCCTCTGAGATACTCCTCACCTTGGAGATGTTTGCAGGTTCAGTCATGCTTTCTGGACCCAATGGCAGCACACTGCCTACCCAGTTACCCCAGTGAAAGGCTGACTGCTCTCCTCCTGGCTTCAGCATGTGCAGCATGAGTGGTACAGGCAAGACATGAGCATGTGCACCCTAGGCATGACCCTTCTCTTGCAAAGGGAGGGGACTCCAGAAGGCAAAGCTACTCTGAAATCACAGGTACTCTCTGAATTGTATGTTTAAGCCTTGCTTCAACACACTTCACACAGAAAGACAACAAGCATTTCCAAGTGTACAGACAGGTGTTTCATTTTATTGTGTTTTGTCAATAAACTGCTGTATTACTGCTGGGGGTAGTGAGAGGGGGAAAAAATAAAAAACAAATCAAGTAATAAAACAAGCCCCAACAGGTACTTTCCCACAGTCAAAAGAAAGTATATAAGCAGCATTATGAAGACAGTGTAGAGAAAATCTAATGACCAAGAAACATGAAGTGCCATTAAGCCAAACTATTTTGATTTTAACATGTTTTACAATGAGAACAAAGACTGTGATCTATCTCTGTGGCCAGGCAGCTCTCTACTAAATGTACTTCAAAGCCCTTTTATCAGTTCATCTTCATTTCTCAGGTGGTGCTCAAATTCTGCTTTCCAGTATCACATAACAAATGGACACTGATTAAATAGGGGGGGGGAGGGGCGTACCACAAAGAAGATTTTTATCCTACCTTCTGTCACAAAGTATGCCAGATATTTTGTAGTGGTTTGTATTCTTTTCTTAATTTCCTTAGCAAGATTTACCTTAATAAAAACACAGAGTCAGTTCTACAAATGCACACAGTACTATGTTGGGTTTTTTCCCTGGGAAAAATTCTCATCCCAAAACATGTGGTCAAGCACCACTTAAATTTTGAGCAGCTTTTTTTGTATTTAAGGGGCAAGTTGGGAAAAGCTCAGTTTGACAGCTAAACTGTCACCCACTGAAACTGCACAGACAAAAATTGGGCTGGTCTCCTACTTCATTTCCTAACTGGCTAACATGACAAGAGTAATGGAAACTGTGTCAAATTACTATGGCTGAATACAAAAAGGATCGGTGTAGCACAGAAACTAGCAAGTTAGAAACATCTGACATTTGGAAATGAGCTAGACTTAATGACAATCAGGTAGCATATTTAGGGAACTGCCTGTGTCAGGCTGCATTAAGAGAATTGACAGAGAATGAATGAGTGAAAACCTGGCTGAAAGACAATAGTCTGAAAGTAGTTATTAAAAAACTAACACTATGACACTGGAATCAAAAAAATGCTGCACTAAATCGGGGGAACACACACTGGCCACCACTGGAGATCTCCAAGAGCACATTAGGCAGGCATCTGCCAGGAACGTTGCTTTAGAACCAACTGGCAAATTAAACCATCTTCTATACCAGTGTATTTCTTTTTAATGTGTTGTTTTTTGGGGTTTTTTTAAAAATCAAACTAATTCCCCTGGGTGGTGTTCTGGGGGTCCTATCACCCAATATTCTCATTCATGACTTCAAAAAGAGCACTGGAATTTAATTCGATAACAATAACAAATGAAGTTATTTGACATCTGCTGAAACTCTGAACACAGAAAGATACTGTTCAGTTAAAGAAATGGTCTGAAAACACAAAATGCAGTTCAGTAAAAACAAGCAATAAAACTTCAACTTGGATAAGAGCAACATCTTCAAAAAAGCAGAAAGGAAACAAAAGGGAAATTGCAGAAAAGAGCATGGGGAGAGATGATGGGAGGTGAATAACAATTTCCTTCCTTTGGATCTCTGAGCACTCTGTGAAAGCTTCTCAGGAAGACCTTGCCATTCCAGCTGACTGTGCAGCAAGAGTTTCACTAGTTTGGCAAGAAGTCTGTTTTAGCTCACTGTCATATGAAGAAACTTTTTAAGGCTTAGGATTACTCTGTGCCCCCCCCTTTACTGCCAAATGATAGATAGGTACAAGAATATTTGCATCTCTGCATCAGAGAAAAACCTTTTTGTGTCTACCCTGCAGACTGATGACACAGGAAGAAACTCTATGGGACAAAAGATGGTGGCAGGGCCATGACGTTTCCCCTTTCAATGCCTTCCCCTGCACAGGAGAGCCACGCACCAAAGGCAGGAGGCTGCCCTCCTGCGCATTTGAAGCACAGGAATCACAGATAAACCTCCTCTCTACAAGGCTCTCCTCACTGAAGTGAGGACAATTGAAAGGTGAGGCTGAGAGCTGGACAAAGGACATAAGGATGAAGACCCTGTCACATGCAAGGCCTCTCAGTCCCACTTCCCTCAGCTATTCAGACTACAAACTCCAGGGAATCTGTATCTGAACAGACACCTTCTCAGATGAGACCAGTCTCAAGAGTTTCCTATTACATCAATACCAGACACTGGCTTTGCTCTTTCGTGTGACGTTTTTCCAGAGACAAGGATTTTATTATTTAAACTTAACCCAACTGGCTTTATTTCTGTCCACTGCATTTGTGCAGATATTTTCAGCTACATGTCTGTCTCTCCTTCCCCCCCTACACAGGCAATCTTCAAAAAGAGCAACTCAATGAATTTTGGAACACACCCAGCTGGCAAGTCACCAGTTATTCAGTGAAAAAAAACCAACTTTTATTGCTATTATTAGTATTATTAAGTACTACACTGCAAATTCTGTCCAGAATGGGTTGTTTGTTGGGCGCTTGGTTTGAAGCTCCCGTCCCTGAAGGCACATTTCCGAGAAGCTGCCTAGGTCTGTGGTCTGACCTCAGCAGTACCTTCCTAGCAGAGGAGAAATGAACATACTACGCAGACGATTGGTCACATAAAACTCTAAAGAATTACTCATATTTTTATCGTGCTGAAGCCAAATGAGTTTTCCTTGCATGTGCTTTTCACAACATCTCCTTGAGTCATACGGTTGCTATGATTTTGTCACACTTTTTTTACAGGCACAGCTGCATTTAGAATAATGGACCCCCCCATACGAGGATCAAGCTGTATGTCTGTACGGTTTTCTATTTTCTATCTGTTCCCAAAAAGTATGGCTGAAAATTAAAAAAAAGAGCCTTTATACCAGTCTGTTTCCTTTTCCTCCTCTCTATTGGTTTTTCTGTACCACGATAGAATCACTGTAAAACTCTTTCTTCTATTTATATACCTATTGAAAAGCAAGAGCACTCTGTGTAAGGGGCTGTCTTGGTATTGCTTTCTTCTATGAAGATAAAATGAAATTAAGAAATTGTTTAACCATCCTCAAAAGGCTTAACAGGCACAAATCTGTAAGGAGCATTTCTTGCCAAGGTCTCTTAGAAGCCTGTAATGGCAAAACAGAATATAGATCAGATAAGAAACATACTGTACCTAAATGAGCTGTTTCGTTGTTTTATTAGAATAAAGTTTTATTAATCTTTATCACAAAAATACTAAAGCTTCAGATGGTTTTCTAGACTTCAATATGATTTAACACAAATATTTTCCATTACTATAAATGTTTTGGCCAAACCGCTCAATTTTTGCGCTATCCAGCTACTGGCTTTGTTCATGAAGACATTTTAACTCCTTTCTACCCCTGTCTCAAACAGATGCACGTGGGTGATGAAAAGACTTCTCTGTGCAAGTGTTTCATATTTTAGACACTTCTAAATAGAAATTGCATGTTTAAAAACACAAGGCAAGATTGAGCAACCATACAGCACTGGACTTGGCTTAAACCTGCCTTTACATTTCAGTATCCTTTCATGTCCTGCAGCTGGAAAAGGACATGCTTAACCCCATTCCTGTCATTCCAACCCTTTGCAATACATACCTTCCGCCTCAGCTTTCAGCCCTTCCTGGGAAGAGAGTCATTTTAGTACATGGAGTGGATAACTTAAAACTCAAAGTTTCTGAGAGGATTTTTTTTCTACACAGCACTCTAAGTGTCCAACACAAACACTGTGATTTCTAGAAAGATTACTTTTCCTGCTTTCTGCCTCGTTTCTCATGATCTTATTGTTGTAAGCTTTTTGCTCTTCAAAATCTAATGTGGTCCTTATTACTGAAGCCTACAACCAGCAACAGATGCACAAGGCTTACCTGTATGAAACAGATAACCCAACCCTAATGACTTTCATCAATGCATAAATATATCCAGCAGTATATATAAATATGAACTGATTTTTTTTCCCCCAAATTGTGGACAGCAACAGTTTGGCTTTCAATTATCAAGCATTTAATGTGCTTTGGATTTTCAGAAGTTTGAGTGAAAAGATTTGAAAGACAACAGACACTTGAAGAGTTTTCAGATGCATTAACTCTTGCCACCTTAAGCTCTCCAACAACTAAAACTATCTCAAACACATCAGCATTCTGCATTAACATGAAAAAGGTAACTGCATTGGATATAGTGTCATACAGCTACATAAGCAATCCAAGTTTCATCAGCCTCAGCAGAAGTCGTCACATTGGCATTATTTCTCCCATGCTCTTGACCTGTCCCAGAAAGATTTGCACTTTCTGTAAATACTATGAACCTAACTGGCAAGGAGTTCAACTTGATGAAGGTACCAAGGAGGCCTAAATGCATTTTGACTCACTTGGATAACTGTTTATTTAGGACTGCCCTTGGGTGCTCTGACCACACTTATGAACTCTGAGATGCAAACATTCACTGCTGGTAACAATTAACTAGGCGTGCTCATTCTTTTTATATCACTTTCCTGTGTTTTATTTAGCTTGGAGAACCACATCAGGATGTCACCACTAAGATGTGGCAGTTAATAGATCTCTAAGTGCCACTCACCAGCCCTCCTGCAGACCATGCTTCTTACAATAGACATCTTAAAATATATGAAAAACATCTGTGCCATGTAGACCATCACAAAATACTAGCCATTATCTAAATTCAGCTTCTCACGGTACACATGCATTAAGAGACTTTTTTACTGTACCGACATATAGCCACATAAATATATTTCAGCTTGAAATTAAATTAGGTGTTTAAAAAAGTTGTTCATATTGACACATGCTATGGGACAGTACAATTTAGATGTATTACTTCATTATAGGACCAGGTAGTGCATTGTTTTTTTAGGACACATCTGTCAACCTTCTTTGTAAGAGTAATAACGCTTTTTTGATACCAGAGCTTTATGACAATGCTTAAACTTTTGCTGAAGGGTGAGTATAGACTTTTTATTCCAACCCTCTAGCACATCCTATGGCGTGATTCTACAACATTTCCCAGGGTCATTTCAGCAACATTTCAGCAATTCCTACAATTTCCATTGAGCTTGGCTGAGACACAGAGTAAGAAAACTGCAGCAAGCCGAAGTTAACACTTGGATACATGAAAATGCAGTTCTTCATCCTTAATTCTGTATTTGATTCTATGTTTCTCAGAAAGATGACAATTGGTCACCTATAATGACAGGGAAATCTACCTAGAGAAACCTAATCTAGAAAACTATTGGTCTACATAAAAGAAAGCTTGAAAGCTCTCTATAGCTAAGCTGTGTGACTGTTTGTTGCTAGAGCAGCACTTGTTAACATGATTTTACAAAAATGTTCACGATTAGCTGCTAAACATGGGTTCTTCTAATTTGTTTATACCTAAGAAAGCAAGAATACAAAAATACTTCCATGTTACATTTGTATAAGATGAATTATCTTCTCCCCTCTTGCTAAGCTTATTGAATTTTGGTTTTCTGTGTACTAAAAGCTTAAATACTAACTTAAATACAATTCTATCTCAGTTTACTCCTTTGTGCTATATGTTTGCTTAACTAAAAGAATTCTTAAAAGGCAAGATCATCCAGATTTCACTCAATTTTCTTATGGGATTTCTGTCACTTTACAGCAGAGGTTTTTTAAGTACTGTAATTCTGAAGTTAAATTGAGTTCCCCAGCCAGCAACTGGGGAACTGCAAAACTCACTACTCCCAAGCGACTCCCATTTAGCATGACTGGCAGTCTTTACTCAGGAGATGTATAGTGGTGATGTGTTCACACAAGCACCAGAGAAACAAAATGAAAATCTCATTCCACAAATTAAAGCATTTGCTCAGGCATTTTGTTTTGAGCTTGTTTGCGGTTTTTTAATGCTTCTATTCTAAAGCCATCTAGCAGACTGGATACCTTGCATCTTGAAAGGCTGTTTTCAGATGGCAAATGCTCAGATTTTCTTGAAGGTACCTAAAAAAATTAAGTAACTTAGCATCTCCAGACATAGAAACAATGGTCTACAGAGTAAAAAATCATTGGGACAGCCAGCCAGCTATGAGAATAGTAGCTGCAGTACTGATATGAGTTACCCATGGAGAATTTAACACTTCTGTGGATCGTCCAGACAGAGGATGCTTTCCGATACCGAACTCTCCCTTGAATGGACTCTTGTGGGAAAGGGCTCCTATTTCAAACATCACCTAAAAATCAGTATGACACAAACACCACATTTATTTCAATCTGAATACAGTCTTCACACTTTGAAGGAGCGCATCCGACTGCACTGCACTGCCACAGCAGCAGGCATGTTCAATTTGCCACCCTGCTATGAAGGTGAAATAAGCTGTTGGCAACAGCTGTAGCAGATTGGTCGGGGCTTCAGTGTCTTTGGCCTGGCAACACTCTAGGCTGTGGGATGTGTGACAGGACTTTTGCGGTGTTATCTTCCTCTCCAGCCCTCAAAAATTCATCTCAGACTTCCTACCGCAAGTCATTTCATTCCAGGTCGCGACATCCTTATGGATCCCCTATCAGCTGCTCTCATGCTATGGTCAGCCAGAGTGTCAGCTCCTCAGCTCCCCTAAATCCAAACAAAATACAGCTGTGAAAATACCTCCTCTCTGCTGCCGCTGCAACTTCACACAAGCCCTTTAAGAGGTCTCCACTGTTTTCTTCTCCTTTCCCACAGCAGTTTCCACTGTATTACAATATTTACCAATCTGTGGCCCTCCAGAACTTAGTCAAACACTAAGGAACAATGTAATTCCACTAACCACCTTCTCAGAAAGAGCATACTATTTATTTTTTTACTCAAATTAAAACACCTAGTTAAGAAGAAAAAAGAAAAGCCAGCCTGAGACAGGCGTCTGGCACTGACAATATACCAGGCCAAACTTAAAAATTAGGAAGCTGAAAATGGGACCTTAAGGATGTAAAACCAGGGTAGAAACCTTGACAAAATGCCATGACACCAGGATTACCAATCTTCATATTTTAGAAGACACGAGTATATTTGCTCAGGCTGGACTGTGAGGTCGCTGCCAAGGCACAAGCAATAAAGTGCTTCAAATGACTCAACCGGGCCCAGAGCTCCTACTCCCATGCCAGGCTCCTACTCCCTTCTTTGCAATCCTTCCTTATAGTAAGACAAAACAGTGTCACCCCAAACATCTGCAACAGCAATTTTTTCTCCAGAGTCATTGCAGAATCCAAATAACAGTTTGACAGATTTTGCAAGAGCCATTACAGAAGAAACTGATCTGAAAGCCCTGCAAAGTGTTACTTTAGTACAGCAGTTATTGGAAAGCCATGAGAACAACTGATGGAGTAAGTTTTACACCAATAACACTTGTAGGATTGAGCCTTCAGGTTAGCACCTCTATGGAAAGAAGATCCAGCCTTCTGACATGCTCATGTAGGGCCCAGCACTGACTAACTTCATCATGAACTAAAACACATCAAGTTTCCAACTTTAGTCCAGGACTTTACATAGCCTTACACTTCTACTCTTTCTTTGAAATGCAAACAAGCATTGCATTTAGCTCCTAAGAAACCTTGAAATATGCTGCCATTTTAGTTCATGGAAACTTAAAAGGAAGAGGCATAAATATGGTGCTGTCAGCTGGAACATGCAGCGAGTGAGCACAAGCAGGGCTTTGCACAGGCAGCTATACGAGGCTTACATAAACCCACACAATTTTATAGCAAGACAGACTCTCACATACCACCTTGGGTGGAAACCAGGGTGGTTGGGCAGCTTTTGTTTTCTTTTTAAAACAAATGGCCTGGTGCATGAATCACAGTAGGAAACCAGTGCACGCCATCATCACCCCCAAATTAAAACCAAAAAGCCTAAAGCTTGACAGCACACTCAGGAAGGCCAGCTCACCCTCATATATATATATCCTATATATACATATCCTATATATTTATATATGTATCACCTTTTTGGTTTCAATTTGTTTGTTCCTTCTCCCTTCCTCCTCACACGCTACTTTAGAAGTGTGTCTTTATCGTAATGGATTCATCCACTATTCTACATATAATCTCCACGGGAAGGAAAGCAACTTTGTACTTGATTTATCACATCCCATTAAGCTACTATATTTCTGTTTGGGCTGGGAAGGGTGCCAGCAGGCTCAGCGTACCCTCTTCCGCCACCTTCAGTCAAGGAAAAGATTTCAGGGCCTTCTGTTCCTTTAGCACTCCAAGTAGTTCTGATGATGCTCTCCCTCTTTATAATGCAGCTAAATGACAGGATACATTCTCACCATGTATTCTCCTGGTACTTACTGAATGTTTAGTCAAATTTTAAATACCACGACTGAATAACTAACAGAAGTCATCCCTTATGAATTCCCTGGGAGAAGAAAAAACAAACAAACAAACAGAGACATGGATATCAACACCTCGTCACGTCACTGACATCACCAAGTCCCAGACAGATGCCCCAGTCTCCTGGGCTACTCTGGCAGCTGGGCTGTTGCACGTACATTGACCCAAGGAAAAGCCCACGTAAAATGCCAGCATTGCTGGCAGGGGGTGGGTCTGCATCCTCAACCTCTTCCATCTTCACTGCTGAATCTGAAGCGCTACCAGCTTCAGATTGAAGTTAAACATCTACAGATTCTGAGAGACAGTTTTCACAACTGCCAGTGTCCACAGCTCCCGTGACCCACAGGCCCTGGTTTAGACTGTAGAATCATAGAAACATTTTGGTTGTAAAGGATCAAGATAAGATCATCAAGTCCAACCATTGACCTAGCAACGCCAAGTCCAACCACTAAATCACGTCCCTAAGCACCACTTCTACACATACTTCCAGGGACGGTGACTCAACCACTTACCTGGGCAGCCTGTTTTGGTGCTTGACAATCTTTTTCATGAATAAGCTTTTCCTATCATTGAATTTAAACCTCCCCAGCAGAATATGAGGGCATTTCCTATCAGTTGTTACTTGGGATAAGAGACCAACACCCAACTGGCTACAACCTCCTTTCAGGTAGTTATAGAGAGCGATAAGGTCTCCCTTCTCTTCTCCAGGCCGAACAACCCAGTTCTCTCAGGCATCTCTCATAAGACTTGTGCTCTAGGCCCTTCACCAGCTTTGCTGCTCTTCTCCAGACACATAATCTGGATGCATTTGAATGTAAACATATTCAAAGGGACTGTGAAACCTAACATAGAAAAAGGGCTGTGAAGATGGGTCCTTACAGCATCAGGTGGATTCCTCTCCTCTTTTACTAAAAATGAATTGGAAAACAAAGCTGAACAGCTGTTAAGGAGTTTTTGAACTTCTGTAGTTGTTTCTCCAACCTGTGAATTCAACAGAGCCAACCCATACAGAGCTGATACATTGACTGACTGGTTCCATTGCTGGGGCTAAGGCAGATTATGTGCAAAAAGCAAATAGGTTATATCACCACATTAGAGAATGGTACTCTAGTCACAAAACACAAGAAAAAAAATCCAACCAAAAAGAATAACCAAAATAGAATCACCATTTAACAAGGGACTATGATGTTTATTTCTCAACCTTTCTGCAGAACAGACATTCAGGTCTTCAGAACCCAAATGGACTTGAAAACCAATTTCTGCTGGAAGCCAGTTCTGAAATCAGTGGAAACTTCCAGCTACTTAAATTTTGGTTATGCAGAATAGTTTCTCTTCTGAAGGGAAGAGGGATTTCCTGCATAGACCTGAGCTGTTGGAAGGTGAACATTTCTGACACTTCACTTTCCATACAATATTCTGACAATATTAACACAAAAATACCAGGCAGTCCGGGCACCCTTTCCAAAGCATGCACGCCTGCATCCATAAGCAAACAACACGCAAATAAAAAGCGAAACCGATGATTCAGTAACTTTAACGTGTTTTTATTACCCTATTTAACATTGCTAGTCAGCAACAGCTTTAACCAGACAGAATAGGACAGCAATGTATGTCCAGAAGTAGCTGGGGTAGGTTGGGAAATGTGATTTCATAGTATAACTAAGATCTAGGAATAATTTAGTCACTCAAAGATCACAAAGGGGAAAGCAGTTTTACTCCTCCCAACCACTGACCAATATCCTGGAGGAGCTACGGTTTCTGTTAGAACGATCATGGAGAAACAGGCTTTTCACAGTTTGAAAGTTTGTTTTCAGTACAGAAGTGAGTGAAGGCAGTTCACACTTTTCAGGAAACTCGTAAAGGCAGCACAGAAATGTCAGAAAGCCAATTACAGTGTCTTCAGTGATTAGAAAATTTCTGCCATTACAAATGGAAGAATATCTTCACGTCTAACATAACACCATTTTCACACAGCTGAAATTATAGCCTTTTTTATTTCTTTGCAATCTGGCATGCAACCTGTTTTTGACTTGATTTCCGTTCTTACTATGCTATTTAGTACTCAGAACATCATGAAATTTTGCCACTTTAACTATTTTTCTGCAATTAGGCCAATTCCATATTTTTCCACAACTGACCTATTATTTACTGTCAACCTAATTTTTCTAGATTGTTCTGAAATGTATCTCTGCCCTTACTGGCTTTTACAATATCTTTACTTCAGAATCATCTGCAAATATAATCAAAACATTAACTCTCCACCTTCTAAGCATTAAAGCAGACACTGCACAAAACCAGAGTACTGTTCCTTAATAGGCACTTTCCTTAGCATGCACATATGCCATTATAGCTTAGTATAAGAGAAATATGTACCCATCACTATTATTCTCATCAGTAAAGAACATGTGCTAATGGAGCGTGCAGGTTAAATGAAGAAAACTTGCTTCTCTAAACCTTATTTGGTTTCTGATTATAATTGCAGTGTTGCACTGGAGCACACCTTAAATAACACAAAACCACATCCAGCAACCAGGTGCTATTTCAAACCAGCAACATCCTCAGCATCACAAGAAACCATTGCGACCAGCACAAGGCCATCCCTCCGCCTTCTGCAAACCTGCCCTGAGCTACGCCTGGGCTCAAACACGGCACCTGCATCACTGAGCTCCTGATGCCACCCTGCAGCACCCAAACTCCCTCTATGGCCACAGCCTCCCTCCGCTTTGCCTGGCTGTGGCAGACAGACCTGAGCTGTACCTCAGCAGTGCTGCTTTTCCTTCCAAGGGGGACCAGGAAGTATCATACCACTTGCTCCATGAGCGCCTTTTTCAACACAATCTCTGAGCACTTAACCACTGTAGTAAGACAATCATTCCCAGCACACAGCATCATTCCCTCTGGCTTCTCCATACGTTGTGTGGAGAACAGTAACATTTTCATGGCTTACAGAAAACTGTGTGATACTACACGTGATGGTGTTTTTAAACTTGAATTAGTTTACGACTGAATCAGCAAATGCAGCTTTGAATGCTCCAAAACTACAATGTGGTACATATGAAATTATTCACCGAGATACAATTCTTTACCATGTTTTCATTTCTAGCAGCCCTGACTGAAACCATGCCTTTTACAAGTAAGACCCTGACAAGCTGGTTACTTCAGAGACTCCTGGTTAAATGTTAGTGTAAGAAAGGAGACACACAATTACGAGCTGTTTTGAAATATTCTTTTTTTCCTCTCTGTTTCTATGGAAACTGAAACCTGTTTGCTTTCCCTTCCTTCTGCTGCTTTTAGAAAGACTCAAGTACATTCACACTTTCATTTTATCAGAAATCCCCTGCAAAATACTTTAAAAAACCCCAAAACAACCACAAACAAAACAACTTCTGGTGTTATGAGAGCATCCTGTACCGAACAGTGCAAGAGCTGTGCTACTGCTGCTGATCAGCTGCCTCCTGAACTCCTGATTCGGTCATTCACCTGATTAGCAACAGCAGGGGAAAACAGCACAGAGAGAGCAAACATCTGAAGCAACAGTTGAATAACCCACTACCACTCAATGATATCTGAGATTTTGCCAAATTAAACAGAAGGACAGCTAAACTGCTCTTTGAGGATATTCCATCATACATTTGCATTTCCTGTAAACACTTTAACCATGACAATTCTGCACTTTGTTCAACTGTTAGGAATGCTGCTTTAATGTGACAGCAACAAAGAAAAGCCCTGAACCACAACCCTGACCACACAACGTTGAAGAATGACAGCTTTCACTCAAGTGCTACAGATACGCTTCACTTGCAATAGAAACCAAAACGAAACCTCCTGACATCCTCTCACTGCAAGTCATGGCAAGCGTGTGACGCAAGCCAGGTGGGCCTTGAATTGGCCCTACAGTCCCGCCAGCGCTGCAAGTGCCACCCTACTCAACACAGACAACAAAGTCCCCGGCTGAGCCGAGCTGTCATGCTCTCCTCCAAAGGGCCTGTTACAGCTTCCCCACAGGCTCTTGTGCCAGCCAAACCCCGTGGGGACCCACAGCAGTATTTTGCAAGCCTGGCCGCAAGGGATCCTTGTGCAAAGCCACCGTGGAAAACTTAATGTTCCCCATGCCCACAGGCACCCAGCAGGAATTTCTGCCTCACACAGAGGCACCGTGGTCCTAGAGTAACTCTGACCTGCGGCCACACAGGCAGCCATCATCATAATTAATCTGAAGAAAGCTCTTCAGGGCAACAAGGCCTTCTGCTAGTAGGGCAAGCCAAGGTACATTTGGCACTGAAGAGCACTAGCAAGCATGTAATTCATGTACATAGAGGCCAATGGTGTTTGGGAACAGTCCATAAAACAATCTCCCTGTGCATAGGGCAGACAAGCATCCTGCCTGAACTGCAGCTGGTGGCATTCATGCACCTAAAGCTTCCAGAAATCTACACTGAAACATTTTCCTTTGCGTGTCCAAAAGACAGGAATTCTCAGTTTGCAATTACCTGAAAATGTACCGACTTAATCGAATTCCCCACTGGAGAGCCCGCTGCAGAGGCAAGAACAAATGTCAGCCTCCAGTGGGGTAGCACTGGTACCAGCAGCGGGAGGCTTCTCTCTTCCACCCTGCTTTCTGCCTCATTTGGGACCGGTCTTACACTGGCATCTGATGCAGCTGAGGGCATCCTGCTTTCCTGCATCACTGATGCAACACAGAGTCCTATGCCTATCCTCCAGCTCCTCGGCATCTATCACCAACGCTTCCAATATAAACTATTGCCTGATTTTCCTTCCTTCATCTTTGGCAGCGGTCCTGACGGCACACAACACTGCCCAGTGACTGTCTGCCTGGGAACAGGAGATCTCCTGCTCTCATTAACCTTCTCAAGTTGACAACAGAACAACTAAGAAGGGTCGCTACTATTCATGAAAATGGCAAGGGAAACATCACCAATATTCTATCTATCAGATGTCCGTCTGCAGCTTCACATGGCACTATTTCAACTAAACACAGTCACTTTTAACCAGCTCCTTCCCCAGCCAAATCATCGTTTTCATAGTGTAATTTCACTCCTGGCATCAGGTCATGTTAAAAAACAAGGTTAAAGAGAATTTTTATAAACGACATTTTCTGAACTTTAAAGACTGCAGAACATGTGAACAGCTTTGAGCATTCTCCTTCTAAATTCTTGCAATTTACAATGATTTGTAAGAACAATGAAACAGACTCTCAAGCGAGACACACAAATTACAGCTGGAAAGACAACCTGGCTTTCCATCGAGCAGGAAAAAAACCCAACAAAAAAAAATAAAGTAAAGCAAGACAATATATAAGGACAAAAGCTCGATACTGCACTACCCAGACAGTTTTCAGTCCACATAAGAAACATTTATAGAACAAGAAACAAAGAAATTAAAACACCCTTTTTCCCCGAACAAAAAGTTATCCTATTTTTGTGTTTAATTGAATGTTCTCCAGACAAGACATCTGACTTCCATTAACAAAAGTTTTGTTTTGGGGGTTGCTTTTTTTTTTTTTTTAAAGCCGTTTTGTTTTGTTATTTCAAGTACTGAAAATTTAACTATGTGAACTCATTATTACTGAATGTCAGGATCACGGGATGGTAAAAGAATCATCCAAGTTTTGAATAGCTCCTTAGGAAAAGTTGTGTGCAAAATAAACATGGAATGTGATCACACTGAAATACTGCAGTGAGATGTGCAACAGTCATGCTGTTAGGAATTAATTTATTCTGAATTTTGGTAGCTGTTTATCCTCAGTGTCTTGAGCATACAGATGATGTGCTAATTTGTTCCCAACTGTCCTATTTTAATGACTTTTCTTCAGAAGATAGATTAAGGTTCTTTCTGTACCTAGTAATATAAAGGCCACTCAAATCAGTAAATTTGAAAATCCATGTAGTTAAAGAGGGTTTTTTGTCTAATACTTCCAGATACGTTTTGCACCTGATACGAACAGATCAATACACGGAAAGTTCTGATGCAACAACACAGGAATAGTAGCGCTTTTTTTTCTGTTGTCACTCATGACAAGTTGGGTTTCTCTGGAAGCACGGCCCTTGTATCAACTTTCCAATTTTTATTTGAAGTATGTCTCATAAGCAACCTATAGGATAGACTTGACCTGCTTCCTCTGCCTTCCTTTAAGAGGTGTGAACAACCACCCAAACTTACACAACTCCCCCTCCAAAAACCTGACACAATCCTGATGGATCCTGATCGTGCCTGGGGCAGTGTTGCTATTATGAGACATGGAGGAGCAGAGCGGTCTAGCAGGTCTGCGAGAGCATGCACTGAAAGCCACGAAATCCTGAACACTCACAAAAATCCACAGCAGTATTAGACACATCACATGGGAGGAAGATGGAATAGACTTGTTAAAATATATTAAAATGGAGGCAGACTGCTACTACCAATGAGAGAGAGAAGCAGGTTGGAGGGGGGAGGGTGGATTCAAGTCAAGCCATTCAATACAGACAAAATACACATTTTAGACATTTTCAGACAGAGATTAGTTTCACAGATTACAACAGACTCTTCTTCCAGGTTCTTTAGGGGTGGTGCTGCCCTGGGTAACACGCTATATAATGCTCTGCATCATGAAATCCTTCCTGTTCAGGGGCTGTTCATAGAGATGTCTCACACTGCTGTGCCTTGCACAGGTGCATATAAGCCATGTCTACTCTTTCCTTATAAAAAGTATAGAAAAAAAAAAAAAAAACCATTCTCCTTTCTCACATCTGACAAAAATACACAGATTAGTTTGCACCAGATCTACCTTCCTTTCCAGAAGTACTTGTTTGAAAACAAGAGCTGAGACAGAATTGCAGATCTCAGCAAGCCCAGGGTGAGAGCAAGAAGCCATCCAGCACTGTCCACGTGAATACTTTCCTCTGCACAGCTTGAGTCCATTAGCTTCTTTTGTTGTCTTTACACTGTCCAACAAAAGTAACTAAATCCAGCCTCATTTGCAGTATCCCATTATTTAAATGCAGGCATTTAAGCCTGCCTCTCCTCCAGCTTTAATGTGACAAGTCTCCTTGTATTAATTAACTGGTCACCCGACTTTATCTCCAGCCTTATAAGAATAAAGGCTGGTTATTACAAGGGTGGGGATGTACATCTCGTGACCTGGGTCCTCCATGTGATTGTAAACACATCACAAAGTCTGCAACAAAATAACAAAACCACACAGCAATATCACAATATCTATCAGCCAACTCCAATTTTAAGGGTTTCTTTTCCACCTCCAAAGTAGCAAGCACTGGTTTCAGAATAAATAGATTGAAAACTTGAGAAACTAGTTCATGTCTCTGCAACCAAAGCACACAGGTTTGAATGAGACTATCAAGCACTACAGAACATCATTAACTCCCATGCAAAGCTGAGAAGAGACGCTATCCCTTTCCTTGGGGTGTTTGTGTGAGAAACCACTATCTTAAGTTCAGAAAAATAATTTCTGTGCCTCGGGTCACACAATTTCAAATGACAACACACTTTTTTCTAAATTGTTACCTATCACAACTGACTTAGCACATTTACAAGAAGTATGTTTGTTTTTCTAAGACCTTTCTATATATAAAATCAGCTTATTTATTGACATTCTGGTTGTGATCCCAAGAAAAAGCACTGTTCCAGTCTATCGTTGAGCAGAATACCAGCTCACAGGTAACACTGGTAATGCATGTTACTCCTGACAGGTGAAAGCCTAGGACTAACTGCAATACTACGGAAGAGCAGCTGGAAAAATTCAGTTATGAACAAGATCTAGCCTCCTACTTTTCCTCCCTATGTTACACTTTGGAACACAGGAGGAAAGAATCACTCAGCATTTTTATTCTTGTTGTTCAAAACATTAAGAACAGAAGTATCAGCTGTCATTAGAAGGAAATATTGACTGCCATCCATTTGAAGAGTACCCAAGTATTACAAGGCCAATGTGGAAACAAGGCACTAACACTGATGTTAATGCCTGGCACTGGTTTACCATTGTTTGGAAATACACAGTGTTTTGCAAAGGTATATAATATTAAACTGAACATCTGCTCTAAAACCACAAGAATTGACATGGTTCACTTTTTGACTGCCAGCTTCAGTTTTCCGGGAGGTCAAACTCAAAATTCAAGCTGATGCTAACCCTCTTGCTGTTTTCTACGAAAAGCTCAAGACAGACATCCAAGAAAAGCACAAGAAAATCTTTCTCCTGGCATGTACCAACATTTCCCAGGAGCAGCTACAATTGTTTCACTGGCCGCTTGGCTCTGCTTCTGGGACAATCCCACTCCACTGCCGGCCGTGAGGCCTGGCCGGCTGGTGTGGCCGACGGCAGCCCTTGCTTGCTGGCCATGCTCTGTGGTGCCTCTGCCAGCCTCCCTGGCTCTCGCTGCCTCCTCCCCAGCCTGCTTCCTCTCTCTGCCTGTACCTACAAAACACAACCCAGCTCCATCAGTTTCAGGCTCAGTGAAACTTCCCTTGCACATGTGTCTCTCAAGTCACATTAAGCCCATTAGCATTTTTCCTCCCTTGGAATCAAAAGGGATGATGCTCTTGAAGGGGGATCATGTGGGAGAAAAAACAGATAGGAAATCACTCTTGTTGAAAAACTTGCGCAGTGAAAAGTTACACAGCTTGTTTGGAGGGCTCATAGGGAACTCCCTTCCACAACATTGTAGGTCTGCTGGTGGCAAAGTCTGCTAGATCCCAGGAGTGCTCCTCTCTGATGCCCACACAAGCTACTCGTTCAAGGCAGTGTCACGAGTAAGCTATTATCCACAGTTGTTTGTAATACCAAGCCTCAAAGTGCCTGTATTTTGTAAAGAGACAATTATCCAGCTCGAACACACAGAATTTAACCCTTGGGCAAAGCACGTACAGTGAACAAACACAGCCAAAAATGATGCATAAAGTTCAGATTCTTTCCTGAAACCAGAAATGTGTCCCTTCTCTCCCATCCCACAGGCCAGAAGAGGTTATTCTCATATCACGGTCCTGTTCAACAGGTTAGGAAATTTTACCCCGAAATTACTGCCCAGTTCACCCACACGTAGAGCTTTACAAAGTATTTGTATTTACTGAGTATTTACTGAGTCCACCAGCTTTCAGTGAGAGCTGCCATTTTTGATGGCAGAAGCAAAGCAGACGATACTGCTCAAAACAGCTTAAGTCCATTTTGACAGATTGTCACAGACAGCTTTATTTCAAAATTTCAGTGCCATGATGAGGTTGTGAAAAAATTACTTACTTTTGGAGTGCTGAGTATTACAACTCTAGTATTTGCAAAAGAAATCAGCAAAGCTTTTTAATTTATTTTTTTTTAAACAGAAAAGACATATCTTTGAAACCTTGCCACAAAAAATATTTTTGTCCTACATTTTTGATAACCTCCCAGAACATTTTTCTCCTCCCTTAATTAAAAATTACATTTTTTTCCATAGCTACTACACAAACAGCATAGGAAAGCCCAAATGTTTCTCATAACTTCCAATGAAGAACTTGCTACTGATACTGACCTTGTTGCAGCCAGATTCTCCACAACAGATTTTTCTCTTCACATATCTTAAGGCTGTCCCCAGTTCTCCACATTATCATGTTATCGTTGCTATTTCCAATTCAAATTTATTTGACTGCAGCTTCCAGCTATTGCTTCCTGTTATGACTCTCTCATGTACTCTAAGTTCCTTGGTATTTTCTCCCTGAAAAGGTACTTGACCACTATGATCAAGTTAAGTCCCAGTTGTCTTTATGCTAAACCAATACCAAGCTTCATGTTTCATGGCATTTCTCCCAACCCTCAAATAATTTCATGGTTTTTTTTAATTCCTGGTACTGTCTCCAATTTGTTTTCTCCTCCTAAAAAATGTGGCTGTTCAAAGCTGTATTACGTACAGAGATAAAATGTTTTCTCATTGTTCTTCTGTTGTATCAGCAGCAAATCATTCCTTTTTTACCACAGCATCAGTCTGAAGGGAATGTTGACACATTGGATAAAGAAAATTCTATATAAAACAAGCTTAAACCTGAATATTTACCTACACAATTGTGTTATTTTACGTATTTAAATATTTGGAAGGATTCTAAATCTGATTGGCACAAGTGATGAGTGATGTAGCGACTGCTGCTTAGGCCAAAATTAACTGATATTTAAATGTATATAATACCAGTCTATCTCTGAAAGACTGAGAGGATTTTTCAGATTTTAATAACCAAAACAAGTTTTACACAAATTTTTACATTTGATACCACCACCACTAGTGGCCAAGAAAAGCTGAACAAGACAACACTGTTTATTAAATACAGATTACAAATATTGTCCAACTTATTTTCAGGATTAACCTATGGACTGGGAGTATTTTCCACAGACAGCACTAAAACCAAATATTTTAGTGAAAAAGACAGCAGTTAGTAATTTATTCTAAATAGACACAAGCAAGATAGCTCTGTAGCAACTTAATAATGGCTATAGTTTAAAACTGCTCTTGTCAACAGATATTGAACCATACTTCATGTCACTCAACATCTGTAAGTATTTCTGAAGCAAAACTGCACACCTACATTCAAAAAAGCTAAGCCTACAGCACAAAAGTCCAAGTATGACCTCTATCAAAATCTGTTACTGTCTCAAGTCATCATACAGGACTCATGTTTTGTATGACAACACTGCTTTACAGAAGGACTGGACAGGTCTGCCCCCCTACATATATTTCTGCAGAATTTATCTTGATGGGTTTTGAAGAGTGTTCTTTTCATACAGAGGAAGTATCTGACTGGACATAGCCAAAAAGTCTACATCTTAAGCTCCAAAGAACTTGTATTTAATTGTTTTGACCATACTGAAAGTTTTTCCCCCTCTTTCTTCTCTAAGTAGAGGCAAATTCCTATACTATCATGGTGACTTAGACAGATGTACACAGAAGTGTACATGCACTTCCTGCCTTTGGCTGGATTTAGCCTTTAAAATTAAGCAAGAAATATAAATACATAGCATCTGCTCTTTCAATACTCTATCAAAACAACAAAAGATGATGCCCGTGGACTATTTCAAAGGTTCTTAGGTCTTTCATTTCCCCCTTTGCATTGAAGTAGCACAAAATTTGTATTTCAGATTATTCTTAAATACAGATCAAGTGAATCCAAACTAGCAATTTCACATCTAAATCTCTCCAAATGTTAGCATATGCCTCTGCAAGCACCAAATCCTCACTGATCTGCTGGCAGACCTTTAAATTGTGAAGCTCTGCTAGTACCAGAAACAAGAAAAACATTTTTTCACATTCCATTTCCATTAGAAGCTCTTTCTTCAAAACAGCATTTCTTTCCTGCATCTGCTGAACCACCCTCATGTTGACAAGTTCCTCTCATAATTAATGATGAGCATTATTAGAGCTGGCCATGATGTTGGTGGAAAGGAAGCAAACACTTAAACATACTCATTTCTAGATTTTGTCAAAATGCACACTGATGGTAACAGTATTAAAGTATTGTTCTGTGGACACCTCTGTGACCCACAGTGGGTGGCACAGATAGCAAAGCCATACTATCACCTCAATGGCAGGCTGACACTCGGGCTAAACTGCTATAGAGTGCACCAGGGCATGCCACGCTGCTGATGCGACAGCCTTGTCTAGTCACACTGTCCTGCTGCCCTGCTCCCAAACACAGGGAACATTTGCCCTCACTAAGCAGAGACATCTCTGCATGCTTAGTGGTGTCCCAGCACTGGGGTGGCCTTGTCTCACCGCCTGGGTCTGTCTGACCAGAGGAGGCTGCCACGTGGCCTTCAGCTGGTCTCCCCCAGCCTTGCAACAATGGCAGCTGGGGACAGGCTGTTAGCTGCGCCTACCAACAGCCGCACCCCTCTCCTGTCACAAGGTCCCATTTCCAATTGTTTAGAAACTAGAAGAGTTTTGGCCATTTTAACTGATGTTTTCTACATTGCTGTGGTTTAACCCCAGCCACTCACTCAGCCCTCCTTTCCCCCAAGGGGATGGGAAGGACAATGGAAAATACACTCATGGGTTGAGATAAAGACAGTTTAACAGGATAAGAAAGGAAGAGACGACAGCAGCAAACAACGTGATACACAAATGCAATCGCTCACCATGTACAGAAGGAAGAAAACCTCAACACTCCAAGGCCCAGTTTGTTTCTGAGCAACCATCCCACCTGATAGTTGGCTTCCCCAGTTATATGCAGAGCATGATGTTCTACGGTAGGGCATATCCCTGTGACCAGCCTGGGCCAGCTGTCCTCTCACAGCTACTTGTACACCTAGAAGGGTGTGAGAAGCTGAAGAGTCCGTGATTTGGTGTAAAGTACAACTGCCACCTAGCAACAACTTAAACCAACAGTGTTTTATCAAAACTATTCTCATACTAAATTCAAAAGACAGCACTGTACCAGCTGCTAGAAAGAAAATTAGCTCTCTCAGCCAAATCTAGGACACACATCAAACCTTTGCCTCGTGCCATAAGCTTTCAGGAAGTAACACTTTGATGTATGCAAAAAGGAAATCTTCTCTAATCAAATATGCAAACAATAGTGATGAATGACTATTTGGGAGAGAAAGTACTTGTTTACCTCATTGTGAAGAATTGCCAGTGGTAGACCGCATAAATCTTAGGGAGACTTGCACACACTTCATGAGAGCAAGCCAGAAAAAACTGTTTGGTGTAGTACCTACTGACCCTGTGGATTAAGGGGGTTACATACAAGCTGCAGAGCAAAGAAAACAGGATCTCTGAGATGGTGGAGGAGAGAAATATTGAGTACATCTGCAGAGCTAATAGGAAATCCTGCTCTTGCAAACTAGTCATCTCAGCTAGCAAACCTTTTTTCCAGAGAAGTTTGGGTTTTTTCCTCCAGTCATAGCTGTTATCTAATAAAAACCTTTGCCCTCTTTCCATAATGCTCAGCTTCATCAATCCTGTTGCAAAACTGGAAGAGTTTTTCATCTCTTGAAGGCAGAGCAGTTCCAGCACTTCTGCCTGAACATGGCAGAAGTGTCATTGTTGTGAACACACTATGACTTCTACCTGACATCAATACTCAGTAGAGCACTAGGGATTTCATCCCTTTAATTTTCAGGGCAGCTCTCTCTGATACAGGATCCAGTTAAGACAGTACAAGATATGAGATGTAATAATTTCCAGATTTGCAAACAAAAATAATTTCAATACTTATGCATTTCCATTTTTATCTTTTCATATAAGCATTCATCTCTCTGAAGTCTAACAAGAACATGTGTGCACATGAAGCATCTAGCTGATCCAGCAGTATCTAAACCTGCAATATGACCCCAAGAACCCAGTTTCTAACAGTTACAAATGTGCATACCTTTCTGAAGAAAGTGCAAAGACATTTCTATAACACAGCAGTGTTACACTCAAAGGTAGCAACCAGAAGACAGGGCACAGATGTGCCCAGCTCCTTCCCACCACAGCACTTTCCAGCCTGCATCAAGGGGCTCTCACTTCCTCCAGGGTGCACACACAGACACCTCTCAGCACCCCTCAGACAAGGGACTTGAGATATCTGTGGTGAAAATACCAAAAGGCTCAACTTGTCTTCACTTGCAAGCCTATCAATCATTTTTCTAAGACTTTTTTTTTTGTGTGCATGTGAAAAAAGCAGAAAGTTCAAAAGGGCATTTCTTTCTAGACTTCTAGACAACTGATTATTTCTCCTCTCATCTATTATCTTGTACAAGAAAGGATGGGACAACTGTAAAAGCTTCTCTTTCCTGTCTGTTTTTCAAGTTATCATCTACCATCTCCTTTTCCAGTTCTCCAAACATAAAGCATCTGTTTTGTAACTATTCCTAATCATTTCCAGTGGCTAAAACCACTCCCAAGCTTCCCAAGAGCCTGCACCTCTAGAATACTGATGGCCATAAGATAAACACCACCACAGACCTCTGTCACTGTGAGTAAAATTACTTGTGTAAACAAAAAGTGTAGGTGGAAGGTGTGGGAAGAGAAGTGAAGAAATTACACCTCTGGAGAAGACCTGCCACAACTCCAAATCTCACATTCTCTGCTGCTTAGTCTTCTGGCATCTGCTACTGCAACTGTGTGAGCAACCCTGTACTGCCAATTACAGCCCCTCTCCCCCTCACACCTTCTCAAAACAAGAGTTTGACACTGTTATTGAAATAGGTATGCCCTAAATAAGGCATTCATATTTTTCTTCCTTCTAGGAAGCATTTACTTAAGTGTCACAGAATCACAGAATCATAGGGGATGGAAGGGACCTCAAGAGATCATCGGGTCCAACCCCCAGAAGAAATATCTTTCATTATTATAAAACCACAATGCTTTAGGCAAATTATTTGAATCAACAGTAAGACCTTCCAGCACATGCATGAAATCCCACAGCCAGGGGAGTGCAGCATGTGGCACAGTTTACTGCCTCACTGCTGTCATTGTAACTCTCCTACTTTACTGCCTAACTATGAAAAGCCCAACATACGTCTCCCATCTTTTTGTGTATCTTCAAACCCCTTTGACCTACTTAACAACCACAACCAGCACACATACAGCAGAAAAGCTTTCTGCTGGCTTTGCAACAGTAAAAATTTCCAGACAAACAGCAATAATTGCACTCAGAGACCACCCCATTTTCTGGAATAAACATACCACTTGAAACAAGAAAAAATAAGTAAGAAATAACAAGATTTGATTGCTTCTGAAATTATTTTGAGAGGAGGCATTTACCCTTTTAACAGAAGCATCACCTCTGAAGCAGGTTCACTGCAGTTTAAATCCTTTTCCCTGTCTGTAAGGAAGCAATAATGCAAAAGCAGAAATTGCATATGCTCAAACACTTTCAATTCTCCACCTACTTCTGCAAATATGAGTAACTCCATGCCTAAGAATTTTAAAACATTTATTTATCTGTATCATGAATACAGATCTGGACCCTTTTAAGTTGTTTGGGTTTATTTCCCCCCACGAGAAGTGGTATCTGGTGTAAGGGAGAACTACCTGATGTGAGGGAGGAAAACTTAGAATCACAGGCTTTTTCCAAGGAGAAACAGGGGATAAATGCTAAAACATTCCACTGTTTTGTTTCCCATCATGCCTTTTAATTGAACAAATTACATAGAGAGACCCAAAGAGTTGCTCCCATTAGCCATCGTGAGGGCTGGATTTGCAGACTACAGCCACAATAAAGAGACCCTTCATTCCAGGAAAATCAAACATACAGCCAAAGGCAGGCCTACTGTACCTAGGAAAAATTAAACACAATACAGTTTTCTTGGGTTGGTTTTTCTTGTGTGATGATAGCCACACTCACCAGAACTGAGATGTAGCTTGACCAGACAGCCAGAATCATAGAATCATAGAATCGTAGGGGTTGGAAGGGACCTCAAGAGATCATCGGGTCCAAACCCCCTGCCAAAGCAGGCTCCCTAGGACATATCACTCAGATAGGTGTCCAGAAGGGTCTTGAATATCTCCAGAGAAGGAGACTCCACCACCTCCCTGGGCAGCCTATTCCAGTGCTCTGTCACCCTCACTGTGAAAAAAAAAGCTCTCAGGGCATGTTTGCACTGCCCAGTGAGGTCCCATAGGAGACATCCAGCTAGGCCTGGAAACAGGCCACTCTGATATTGCATCAGTTGCACTGCAGGAGCACAATACTCTGTTTCAGTTCATTATCTTGGAGTAGTACAGAAATTCCTAAATTAGCTAAAGGAAATTTTAGGAGTATACATCTTCTCATCTTCAGCAGAATAGCAGCATTCTGCCACTACAGTAAGCTTTTTTATGACAAACATACTTGCCCATATTCAAAACAGTACAGCCATGGTTTTTCCCCTTCCTGAATGACATTGATCTCTTTGGACCCTTAAAACCCAGGATCTTGCTATTACTCTCTCTTTCACTGCATGCCTAACTCTTCTTTGCAACATGGCACAAACCACGTAGCTTTACAATATTTCTGTCTGAATTTGCAAGGCTAGATACCCACAGTGCCTGCAAGTACTGGAACAAAGCTCTCTACAAAGCTTCAGCTTTCCCATGAGATAAAACTGCACAGTCACCACTGCAGAAGGAAGGCTGCCTTGACAAATTCCTCAGTCCATCCATCCATGTTGATTTGGAGATGTATCTGATCACCTGAGTCACATAACACCACATGTAAAACTCAGCAGATGAAATCCTGTACTTCCTACTGTTTTGGTCATTTTTGTTAACCTTAAGCATTAAAGATATCAACAGGTTTTGATTCAGATGCATCCTGAAAGATGCATGCAGATGGGTTTATTTGCTTTCCAGCCTTCTTCAGGTTAGCCTTCTTCTACACTGGGATGTGAAACTACATATAAACCCCACTATTTTTCTGTGCTGGATGTATGTACAGGTTCCATTGCAATTAGATTCTCACAAAGTTGTTGCTTCTTGAATTCCGTATCATCCAAAAACCATCTGTCTGACATTCACTATCCTACCCATCCAGGACCATGTTTGGAATATCAATTGCTCACATAAGCTACTACTTACTTTCAAAATGGCCTAAGCTGACTTCCTAACAAAATTCCCCACACGAGGTATGACACTAGCAGCTGGTCCACCTACCTGATCAGGACTGAAAGTGTGAGCATTAGATCAGACCAACCTTGAGTACTTCAAAACATTTAGTGCACTTCTCAGCATCTAAACAACCTTTTTCTCATTTAATAGAAGATACAATTCCTGTAAGATAAGCAAAATCAATACAGTTAAGGCATTTTAGAAAGTTTTCAAACAACAGATGTTACTTCCAAGCAGCCCACTGCCCTCTTATCAACTGCTTAACTCAATAGGAGGAACAATAGCTGGTACAGCCAGTTCATGGCTACATCCCCATTAGGGCAATTTAGTCCAACCTCGCACAGAACCTATCTGCAAGTCTTTTTAGCAGGGCTTTCTTGCCCCAGCATGAAAGTCATCCTAGTTCTCCCCCTGCCTCCAAATTCAGGGCCAAATGCTGCCTATTTCCAGCACAAGAAAACATCAGAAAGCTTTCCTTTGCAATAAAACACGCAGGTACTTAGGTAACCTTGGAAAACTGCAAGAGGGAAAACAGACCACCCACATGTTAAAGCTCCACACAAAGTTTCTCTTGCAGATGTGCAGTCCTTTTGCTCAACAGATCAGCTCTCACACGTTTTACGAGGTACAAACATCTACCCTCATCGTGACAGTGCATTTGCTTTAACAGACACAGAAAAATAGAGGAGAACACCGAGGTCAACAAGTTAGAGGCATATCATACATTTAAATGATGCACTTTGATATCTCACATAAATGACTCCATATGTTTATCTGAAAAGAAAGTCTTCTAAAGGCAGCCACCAGTATCCAGAGTCAGCTGCATTATATTTGGCACACGGTAAGGGAAAGGTAAGCAGCTTACACCTAACACACTAAGGTTTTACTTGTGGTATTCACTCATAAAAGAAATCAATAAATTCACAGATCTTACAACAACTGCTGAAATGGCTCCACGCTGCCAAGAAAAGTTTTCAGCACACTGTGGTACAGAATTTTTCAACCTTGTCTCTAAATCTAAACCACATATATAGAAACTGCCGTGACAGAATTACTTTAGTTCAGCAATCTTAGTCTTCATCATGGTGTTGTGAGAGTGTGGACTACAAAACTAAGCTCCCTTCAACAGAGATTTGTCAAAAATATCACTTCAGGATTTTGTAATTGACTTAGAAAAACTACTAAAGTGTAAATTAGAAAAAATACTAGTCAGTGATTTATTAGATTTTCCAACTTAAAAAAAAAAAAAAATCAATGTTGGGAATTTCCAGATATTTGTTTTTACTAAAAAATATGTAACTGATGATGGGTCTTCTAAGATCTGGTCACCCATTCATGAATCTCATCCTTCTATCTTGAATTTGGTCTTGTGAGCTCTGTGAGAGTTGTTGAAGAAATATGCTGGACTTTGCACATAAAATGCCACAGAGCTTCTCCAGGTACAGGGCTGAACATTCACACAAAACACAAGTGAAAAGCAACAGTAACAGTTATCCAGTTCTAACTGGTAATCTTAGGGTGTTACCTGCTACCATCCATCTCAGTTACATGATTTCCAATTGTGTGTTGATATTTTAAAAATTCTTTTGAAGTTATATGGAACTGAAATGGCAAATTCAGAGGGAAGGGCTTGTTTCATCCTAGTCTGATACTCCAGAATTATTACGGTTTCATATAAGCACTGCAGATCAACATCAAATCAAGTCAGAATTTGGTCCTCTGCTCCTAACTTAGGCATTTCTGCCCAAGACAGACAGAAAATAAGTTTGGAACTGTATAGTAAAAGTTGCACAAACTTTACTTTGGACATGCAGCAGCCTATAATCAGGATGGCATCATTCCGGTAATTACCTTGGGACAAAGGATAGGATGGCTGTATTCCTGGCAATGCAAAGCTGGAAGAAACTGTCAGCAGAGGAGGGTTACAACAAGAGTTGTGATGACGCCAAGAATAACAGAAATGAGGTAACACTAAATAGTACAAACCCACATGTTGAGGGACCCTCCCTAACAGAGCAGGAGCTTTTCACCTGGAAACAACAGATGCCAATTAACATGACCTTATCTATAAACACGTGATAATGAATGTTAAGAAAGGCAAACAGGAGCATCAGGAGAGTTACAGACAGTGGAGGAGAGCAGTAACACCACTGTACAAAGTCTTGCATGAGACCCCTGATAAAATAGCGTATCATTCTTGTCCATTTTGTTCTGGAAAGAGTAATTCTCCTTGTAAGAGGTGCAGGAAGTGCTATGAGCACCATCAGAGGAAAGGGGAGAGTCCTCCCAGAAACAAAAAGCACTGGGTTTCTTTACGTGGAAGGGTTACATTAGCTTTTACAGCCTCGAGGAACAACAGCTATTTAAAGTACAAAGAGACAGTGGCACGAGAATGAAGATGAATAAAGAGACCAGAGTGAAAAGTTTCAGCTAAAAATGAGAGGGATTTTCTAAATATCAGAGCAGTGTTGTTAGGTGACAAGCTTCTTTCAGTAGAAATGCAAATGTGGAGAAACCTAACTAGTTTAAAACCCTTTCTGAAAATGGATTCTAGAAAGTAGTTGCATATGGTAGCAGAGAATTGGATTGTAAGGTGCTTCCCTCCTGTGTTGCTATTTCTGATTTCTGCATTACATAGCTCACAGCACTCTAGCTCTGCTGAAGAGAAAGAAAAGAGCACTTGAGTTTTCCTCAGGTAGCATCCTGCAATTTTCTCCTTGCAGTTTGGCAGCCTGGGAACATAGCTAATATTATTGGCTTGGGTTTTTTCCCCAGTGTAGCCGGTGTCCATAAAATCATCCTTGAACACAGCATTCATGAACAAACCTGTAATCTTGATTCATTTATGGATTCATGCATATACTTAGAAAAAATCACAAGCACAGGGATTTCAGCTGCCGGGCAAGACCCACCCCCTCAAACTCCCTCTGTCTTCTCATGTTGTTACCAGAATATGCAAGTCAGGTTCAGAAACTCTCCAAAGGAGAGCTTCCAAAGTGGCCCTAGAGGCAGAGGAAATAGGACCAAGGAAGTTCACTGAAGGGGGAGCTCAGCCCGTAGCTCACATTCCTAGAGCTGGATCTTTAAGGAGGCCTCAGTACGTTATCCTAACAACATGTGCAAGCTCAGCCACCTAAACAAATTAGCGATCCATGATTAGACAAAATTATTTGCTTGGAAGGAGGGGAGAGTTCTCCCTTCAGCTAAATTATAGGGGTCAAAAGGCCTGCACCCAAAAGTTTCACAGAATCACAGAATCGAGGGGTTGGAAAGGACCTCCAGAGATCATCGGGTCCAACCCCCAAAGTAGTTTCAATACTATTATTCTTGCCATTTCCATCCACAGCTTAGTTCTGCAGTGACATGTCTACACAGAGAGAGTAGGCATTCAGCACAAGACCACCCCTCCCCCCAGTTCAGTTCTTCACCATACTTCCAAAACATTTATCACTTTGTTTTTCTCTCTAACTTTAACATCCTCTTTTTAGTGTTCCATGTGATGTATGGTGATCTGCATTAATAAAAAAATTGCATGTAACAAGAAAACACAACAAGCCAGGTATTTTTAATAATTTGGCTTAATAAGAATTTGGCTTACACATCAATAGGGGAACTGAATTTCTTCACTGTGGACTTCTGGCAAATGGTGGTTTCTGCACTCTGATGCTGATGGCCAACATCCCCAGAGAGGGGTGGAATGTCTCTTCAAACACGGTGCCTCGTTTATGCTGCTCAACATACAAATTGCATTTGGAAGCAGTTCAGCATCAAAATTTTTTTTGGCTTATTTGCAACTTTCCACACTTGACAACATAACAAGAGCTAACAAACAGAAGAGGCCTGTCCTCCTGTTTTCAGCAAATTATGCCACATCATCTTGAAGTTTCAGATTAATTAAGAAATTCAAATGTTAAGAGATAAAATCAACAACCTTCTAAACGGGCAGGTTTGCTGATATGCACTATTAAAAGCTGCTTATTTTTGTCTAGCTCAGACAAAGCCAAAAGAGTGGTTTGATTATGTTCAGACTCTTTCCAGTAATTACACATCCAGAACCACCAGAGTGTGGCTTACTGTTCAAAAATAGCTTAGCCCATATGCTTATCAAAAGGGAAAATAAAGGTATTTTAAACAACGTACCAAATATATCCAGTAGTAAGACACATATATAGGACACAGGTTGTCTTCCCCATCCAAAGCCTCTAATCATGCTTTCCTCCACTGAATTATTGTTTCAAAAAATTCCTAAAATGTCAACAGCTCTAAGACACAGGAAAAATTTGAAAGAAAACATTTTAACCACAGTACTGCAAGGTTCGTGGTACCTGGGGGAGATGCATATGACATGATGGTGGGTTTGACTTTTAGCTTTATGCTACGAATGCTTCCATGAAGCTACTGCTCAATGTGTGCATTTTCAATGCTTCCAGATAATGCACTAAGGGAACGTCTGACATCTGCAGAGTTCAAAAGACAAAGACTGCACTCCCGGGGAGTTTGGCAGGGCTCACATCAAGAAGTTTGCTGCAATCAGTTTTTAACAGCATTAAAAAGCACATCCAAAAATCTAATCCGGTTTATCATCTCCAGCTTTTCTAAATGTCATTCTCCAAGATCTGCAGAAAGGGCTCCTGCATTTAATGTAACTAATTTCTTGAATTATGAACTCCCAGTTTTATTATCATCACACAAAAACTAACAAGTACTAAAAGTTACTAAAAGTAACTGCATTTACTTTCCCATTCAAATGTCAACATAATTTGAGTAGCGTGATAAAACCAGCTAAGACAGATGGGATCTGGTACCATAACCAAGGCCAGAGTTTTGACAGACAGGAGATTAATTGTTTAGAAAATTCCAACTGCAGCCATCCAAGACTAACATCTAAATCCAAAGACAAAGTTTAAGATAAACATAAATAAATATATTTTACATATTCTTAATTTATCCAATACATAGTTTATTTCCATATCTCACAAAGTAAGCCAGCAAATTTGTTTGTTTACCAGTTCACCAGTGGTAACTCCACAACTTAGTATGGGATGAGAGGACATGTGGGTGTGTTTCAGGACCCATGCAGGCATCCAGGCATTGCATACGGCAGCACTCTCTCCAGCCTCTGCTTCCCCATGACCTTGTCCACAGCTCCTAGATTCACAACAACACTCAACAACTTATTCTAACACACTCTAAAAAAGCTCATGAAGGGCTACAGGATGTTGGTCCAAATGCAGCTGGTGCCATCACAAGAGGCATCAACAGGCCATCCAGTCCAGAGCAGACCAGGAACCTTGCAGAGGGGCTCATTCTTTTTAGAGGAAGGCAAGGATTTTGTACATAGAGCTTCAGCCTCCTGTTGGTAAGACTGGATGAGCACCTTGTGGTCAATATGCCCCAAAGTCCTTCTGTATTTACTCCCAGAATCTTCAAGCCACTTCCAAAGTTGATGCTAGCATTCAACAGCACAAGAGCTATACGTAGCCTACAATGGCATCTCCTACCACTCTGCAATGGTCAGCATAGATTAAGCACCCATCCAACTAGTATTTCTCAACATTTTAACATACAATGCTAACTACTCTTTCCCTACCAGGAAGTCACAGCTGCAGCTGGGCAGCCTCCCCAGCGTGACACATACCACTGGTGTACTCCAAGGGAAGCTGGCTTTCCCTTGCACCTTTCAATCCACTTCCAGGTCTACAGAAGACGTTCACCAGCCAACATGACCAGAACATGGCCTGCAATTATCAGAAGACATGGCTGTGGCATGTTTGAAACAACAGTCTCCTGCATTTGCTGTTTATTTTGGGTTTTAAACATTTGGGGTTTTTTTCCAGCTGTTCAGCATTACTAGAAGCTTTAACACAAAAATCTGTGTTACATTCTTGATATCATTTCACAAAACTAAAAAGCTTTCTAATTTGTCAAAGATGTGCCTATCCCAGGATCCATCAGATTTCCAGAACGTCTGAAGAAAACAACCGAGTTCACGCTAAAACCCAAGTACACACAAAATGCTCAAATTACTACAGTCCCAGAATTCTGAAGCCACAGAGTTAAAAAAAATAAAGAACTAAACTACGAATAAAGCTAAAATGCTACAATTTCTGAAAAACCTTCAAAGCTTTATCTTTCTACTGCCAATGTTCTCTTCTCCAACTTGCTTGTATGCCACTGCCATTTTTAAATGTTTTTCACAGAAAATGAAAAGTAGACAGCATCAGGCTCTTTTGCTCACCCTGCAACTAGAATAAAAAGAAAGAAAAATGTTCTTCAGAGAAGCATCTCCAGTATTTATGGACTAAATCTCACATGAGCTATAAAACTAAAACCAAATTAAGAGTTCTGGGCCTTCCATAATTGTTTTTTCTTCTCTTCCTAATCTGTGAGATGTTGCAAAAGCAATGCTATTGCAAACACCAAAGATGGTATTAATTTAAAAAAGTTTATTTGGAGTATTCATTTTGTCCTACCACCTAACATGACCCCACAAGAATCATTATTGATAATGATTAACTGATAATTAATCAATTAAAGTACACTTTGAATCAAGTATATTAATGTATCATAGCATCCACAGAAGCTGTTACTAACTTCAGATGCCTATTTTACCACATCCTTTCAAAGATTTGTTACCAAGGGCCACGTTGGCACTATTCCTCCATCTACTGTGGAACATGTAAATTGGCAGTCAGATAAATCGTGCTCAAACCTACACCCAGTAACGAGGACCACTATTCTGACCAGAGGGTGCTCCATGGCCAGGTGAGGTGATGGACCTCAGGGCAGCGAGGCTGGGGACAGACACCTTTCCAGAAGCAAGGCATCAGTGAAGGAGCAGACAGATCAATCCTGGCTGCATGTTAGCATCCCTGCCAAAAACCAATGTAAAACATTACTTTGTATGCTTGGCAACAGCAACACCCAAGTTTCTAAAAACAGTAAACAAGTTGTAATTGTCTTGCCCTTGAAAATGACCAGGTTTTATTCAGAAAACAAAATACCATATGGTCCTGGAAGGAGTAAACCAGAACTTTGTAATGTGAATCCAGAAACAAATTACCTCTTCAGAAATTAAGACAATTTATACTTTTTTTTTCCCCTGCATGACAAATTACATTCATGCTACCTAGAAAATGCCAGTGTTACACCCTTTCTAAAATACAGCACACTGGCCAAGCCATAACAAACAGGAAATCAGCTCTCTTTTGGCTCAGAGCAAATAAAGTGTTAAGCTTATTTTAGCAGTGTTCAAAAATAAGACACTGCAAACTGTGGTGTCTGGAAGAAAACGTACAGTACTGATGGAGACAAAGTTCTCAGTAATAATTGATGGACATAATACTATATAAAAACTTGGAGTCATATAAAGCAGTTGATGGAAGTCAGATTTTAAGACAATATTGAATTTATATTCACTAGAAGATGGTTAGTCAAGAGTTTGTAGTTTGTAAAAAACTTCCTTCCATATGACACATCCTAAGTACCTTTCAGCAAGATACAGAGTGATATTGGGCACACTATGATGCACACAAAAAGCTGTGTGAATACACACCTTCCTATTATAAGACTTTATACTGCCCACTTTAATTTTTTCTGACAGTGTAGTTTCCCTAACTTAAGTCACAACTTACTCTTGTTTCAAATCTGCCACGTGCAATCTTAACTGAAACATGAAACAGTATTTGCCCCTTAACAAAGGGGTCACACTTCCACAACACAGGAGCCCACCAAGTATAAATAGTTTATTAGGTCATTCCCACCTATTTCTAGATTATATTCCTGGTAAAACAGGCACAATGCCTTTTTGGCCAACACAGACACACCAAGTAGCTTCAGAGATGCTGACTGAAGAATACTGGACCTGCAGTCCTGATCTGACAAGCACTGACTGTCACAGAAATGGGTAAGAAATTCTCCAAGTACAAAGGTAAGAAAAAGCAGGATGAAATTATTTTTAAAAAAAGGGGGGGG
>VZTU01019880.1:304932-326708 GCA_013400835.1 Zapornia atra | reverse complement strand
GAGGGGGCAGGGAGGAAGAAGGTAGGGATGTGTTGGTTTTAAGATGAGAAATCTTTAACCCTATAGATCACCTAGAAAAGCTTACTTCCATATGTAAAATTACCCCAAAAGATACAATGCTTGCCTGAAACCAAACACCAGAGGAGCCGAGGCGGGCACTGCTGCCTTTGAGCTATGCTGTTTTTCAGAGCGCAGCTGTTCCCTCTCTCGGTTCTGTTTGTACACTAGCTGGCAGCTACAGCCGGCTGCATTTTTCTGAGAGAGAGAGAGAGAGNTGCATTTTTCTGAGAGAGAGAGAGAGAGAGAAGGATTTTGATGCGAGTCCAGCACTAAGCAGAGGTTATTTGTTCTCTATAGATTGTGCAGTTCTCTTAGCTGTTCATAGCAAATGTCAGCTAGGTGATGACAATCACAAGATATTTCAAGATTTATAGAACATCGCTATTCACTTTCAGAAAGCCAGATTCTAATGCACACCCAAATTCTTTACAAGCAAAATAGATACTCAGAAATACCTGCAATTTCAAACATTCCTCCTTGAAGCTTAAATATTGTTAAATTTCTGGTGTACCATCTGATTGCTGGTTGTTTCTGGGTACTTGTTCCTGTGGTGCAGAGAATGACACACTGACAGAAAGAAAGCTCAAGCCATTCCTCCCCACAGCTATAAAAGGATCCTTCTTTGTAATTCTTGTCTATCTAAACCAAAGTTTGTATTCCATGAAGGTTACTTTGTATTTAATAATAACAAACATCACTTCCTAAACGGTTTCCCCTTTTAGGTCTCAAACATTCTTTAAGATACCTGTGCTGGGTTTTCGGTGTTGGTTTCTGATAGGCAGTGCTTCTAAAACCTTGCCCTGATTATCCAGATTTTTAACCTCAAAATTTCTCCCTTTAGTTAGTAAGGAAATTGCAATTCAACTGGGGCACAACTTTAAAAAAAAAAAAGAAACTTCTACATGTAAAAAGAAGAAATCATATAATCCTTTTTCCAACTGGTAAAACTAAGCCACAGCATAAGTTACTGTATGTATTTTAAGGAGATACATTTTGATTTCCTGTGCAACTTCAAAAGAAATACTCTGTGCTATTGCTTACACCCCTGCCCTTCCAAGAAAAGGTAGGCTGGAGGAACAAATGCTGCAGATGAGGAAGTGTTGGCTGCCAGCATATCATATAGTTGCCATGTCACAAAGGACTGACAAACCACTCTCACCCAAAGGTTACTTAAAGGAAACTTCCCATTCCTTGCAACAGCACCCACAGTTCTACAGAGCAACACAGTGTAGCTTTGTAGAAATGGCACACAAGTCTACAATAATAAAGCAGGATGAAATATTCACTTTACTGTATCAATGCTAAACTTCCCCCACAACACACACACACTTTATTTCCCACCCCACTGTTTATTTATCAGAGCAGAGAATCATCAGCTTTAAATTATGGCTGGTCAGTGGTGCAGTATTGTAGCCCCCCCCTCTCTCTGAAGACAACCCTCTTGCCTGGCTTGTGCTTGCAGCCTGAGTACTAGCATCTACCAACATCACTGAGGCTGGTTTACATCAGACTCAGATGAAGAAGTAACAATGAAACATCAGAAAAGCTTCTCATTTCTTTCAAACAAGCTGCCACCCTAAAGGAAACAGATTTTTTTGCATGGCCTGCAATTAAACAGGGCACATCCCTGCTCCCAGAATGACAAAGCATTTGCCAATTTTAAGGGACAACTGCAAAGGCCTGCTATCTGAGAATTGCTGCACTCTTGTTTTATCCACTGGAGTGATTTTTAGCACCCTTCTACAAAGGCCACAAGTTGTCCTTTAAGTGTTTAATCCTTTTTATTTTCCTTTGTTTCCTAGTTTAGTGAAGTTGGTTTCTTTCAGAAGCATCCTTCACCTCTCACCCAATGGTGACTCAACAGCAGATTCCACGCTAGAGGCCAAGAAGTCACTCAGATGTTCAGGGATGGGGAGGCAACTCAGTGGGGACAGCTACAGAGAACAGAGAGAAAGCACAGCCTTTCAGGAGAGGAAAGTACTTGGTATCTGCTTAAATGGAGAACATCACAAGGAAGGCTTCTATGATCTATGAAGACATTTGAGGAAAAGGAAGCAAACAAAAAAAGAAAAATAAGTGCAACTATACACCTAACATCTACCATCACTGCGCCCATGGAACCTCTGCAAGGATATCAAAACTTGCCCTGACGAAACAGCACCCATCCTCGCAGTCTTGAGCCTTTAAAGGTTTCCTTTAAAACTTCCTCAGCATCTCCTAGCCAGTTAACTAGATCTAGTTAACACATGCAGTTACAGGGGGACTGTAGGAAAAGGGATGCATAAGTACTCAACTTTCTCTTCCTTTACTTCAGGAAACAGAAAAAGTGCTGCAAAAGCCCAAGAAAAATTCCTTCAGTAGGAATGCTTACCAATGCCAAATATGAATGTCATGTGTGCAAAAGAAAATCTCAGAATATTACTGCTCATCTCAGTAAATAAATTAGCACAATAGCAATTCTACTCTCAATCCACATGTAACTTTAAGCTAAGCTTGCTATAATTTTTTAAAAATTAAACTATAATTGAAAAAGTTCTTTGTTTTCTTTTGTCTCCTTAAACTTCAAGACTCCCATCCTTGGCACAGCTATCTGAATTGAATCCAACTTGCCAGAGGTATCAATTTCATTGAAACAAATCTGCTTCAATCGTTTTCACTTGAAAGAATTAGACCATGCCTTTGCAAGATAGAATCACACTGGAGTCAGAGAAACAAAAACAAGCAGGCTAGATTGCCTGACTTTAGCTAGGAGATTGAAGCATCGTATCTTTTGAAGTTAATACATCCTAGAGGCACAATGGATTTACTGTTCTACTTCCCTGTTGTAAGAAATTGCTTTCCTACTGACCCCAGAGAAAAAACACACACAGTGAGAAGGGGAAAAAAGTGACTGTGCTGAAAGTGGTAAACGATAGCTAGAAGTACTAAGGAGCATTCCCTTCCCTCTCTTGGATTTCCCATACGTTCTCCTTCTCCCTCCCTCTCAGACACAGACCATCTCTTTTTTGGAAAATACTTCACTTGTAGAATACATACAGAAGCTAATCAAGCAGTACTTCTGAAATGTTTTCAGCTAAGTTAAATTGTAGCTGAAAATTGTAAAGTGATTCCTGGGCTCAAGTCCAACTGGATATTTAACTGTGTAAAACCCAAGTGTGTAACCAAAGTTGCTACTTATTTTTCTCTTTAATTACCTGTGATAGCTGGTTTTGAGAAAGACATGATGCAAGACAACAGGTAGATTTCACATAGCTATTATTAGAAACCTATGTAAGAAACATCATGATCAAGCAAAGTTTGCAGCAACACCTTCCAGCTTAAAAGAAGCAGTCAGGTACAAAGTGTCTACAGTTAGGTAATTAGTAGTCAAACAGTCTATCCCACTGCAACAATAACCCTACATTCTCCCAATTCCTAGAAAATAATTATCCAGTGTCCTGAAAAGATATTCAAGTCTTAGAAGCAACTCATGAATGTGACAGGCAGTTGTGACAGATCTCAATATCCTTTAGGCTGTGATTGATACTAGGACCCAAGCTCTGGTCCTAGACCTGCCACTAATCAGTACCGCGGCTATCACATCCATCTAGTGCATTTCATATGTTAGAGCGTAAACAGCTCCACTTAGAGTACAGTACCACAAATAGTGAAACCTGGCTACCCAGACTGGACTCTCTTCTCACAGTGTTCAAAGTGTTAATTCCACCAAATCTCACCTACTGGGAGAAGAGCAGAGCAGCAGGATGAATGCTTCTATGCCCTCGCATTTCCTAGCGCCAGAGAGGAAGCACCTTCTCCGTGCTTTGCCCTAAAGCTGACTATTCACTTCCACTCCTAAACAAGTTTCTGAAGGGTCAGCACACACCATTAGATTCCAGGAACGCAGCCCCATGGCATGGCAAGGCGGGGACACACTTCAGCAGAGCCTCTCACCTTCTCTGACCCCCTGCTCAGAGCAGGGCAGCTGGACCAGAGTACTCAGGGATAGGTTGAGTACCCTGGGGGCACGTGTGCCAGTGTTCCATCATCCTCACGTGCTTTCTTATGTTTAATTTCCTGTATTTCAGTCTGTACCCACTGCGTTTTGTCCTGTCACTGGGTATTACTGGGCAGAGCCCGGCTCCATCTTGTTTCCCATCTCCATTCCCCCCTACAAGGTATTTGTGCATATTGGTAAGATCTTCTCCAGGCTGTGCAGTCCCAGCTCCTCCTCATATGACATGCTCCAGGACCATGATCATATAAGTGGCCCTACACTGGACATGCTCCACTAAGCCCAGACCACTTACTGAAGGGACACTCTCTCCCATCATCCAAGTCGTTAATGAAGAAGTTCCAACAGGGCTGGCTCCAGTGGTGATCTCAGGACACACCACTAGTGACTGCCTCTCTCTGTACTCCATGCTGCTATCACACCCCACTGAGCCTGGCAGTTCAGCCAGCTGCCACTCAACCTCACTGTCCATACTTCATCGGTTTGTCTATCAGGATGCCAGGGGAGACAAGAGTCAAAAGCCTTTCCAACACTGAGGCAACACCCACTGCTCTCCCCTCATCCACTGCTACATGCATCTCACTGCAGAAAGCCATCAGGTTGATCAGGCATGATTTCCCCTTCATAAATTGATGCTGATTATCCCAAACCACTTTCCTATCTTCTGTATGTGTGGATATGGTTTGCAGCATTATTTGCTCCATCACAGGAACCAAGGTGAGCCTCACTGGCTGTTCTTGCCTTTCTTAAGGACAGGATTGACTTTTGCTGCTGCCAGTCCCCAGAGTCCTCACCCAATAACCATAACTTTTCCAAAGGTAACCAGGAGTGGCCTTGCAGTGACACCAGCCAGCTCCCTCAGCACTCATGGGTGTATCCCATCAGGCCCTATGGACTTGTATACATCCAGTTTTAATGTTCCCTAATCTGATTTTACACATC
Source organism: Zapornia atra (assembly GCA_013400835.1). NCBI lineage: Eukaryota > Metazoa > Chordata > Aves > Gruiformes > Rallidae > Zapornia > Zapornia atra. The sequence continues at coordinate 321,712 of VZTU01019880.1, read as the reverse complement.
CAAGGCCAAGCCTTCCTTGCTGAAGGCAAATCTCACCAGTAAAGGCTGAGGTAAAGACAGTGTGAAGTACCTCAGCCCTTTCTGTCCCCATTCAGCAGCACACCCTCATTTTCCACGCACTTCCTTTTGCTCCTGAAATGCCTGTAGGAGCCCTTCTTGTTCCCCTTCATATCCTTCACTGCAGGTGGGCTTTGGCTTTCCTAACCCCACCCCTGCTTGCTCAAACAGTTTCTCCATACTCCTCCTAGGAAGGATTCAATACAGACCTTATCAGAAAGTCATCAGCAAGTTCATGTGCAGTAGCTTACAAAAAAAACCTGTAACAAGTTTGAAGTATAAAGCAACTTTTTACAGGAGCACAACACACTTATTGCTGTCTCAGCTCCTGAATTTTGAGAGGAGAGCATACAAAGACAAGTTACTTTCAGCAGCACCTCAAACCAACCTCTTCATAGGCATATTGGTATCTGCATTCACAGGCAACTTTGGCATTGTCATCTAGAGAAGAATTTGTATGAAGCAGATAAACACAGAGTATTTGGGATAATCTACTGGGTTATTTAACCCTTCTTATACATAATACTTATGAGCTACTTCAATCCTTGCTTAATACCAGCTATCTCTTACCACATATGAAGGAGATATATCAAACATTTCTCACCAGAACCTCATGGATAAAGGAGATCCAATGGGAAGCATTTTAATGCTTTATATACATGCTTCAGCTTATTTTCTGTAGAACAGCTGCATCATTTTCATGTTGATTAAAATATGTAACCTAGAATACGATTTCTGTTTTCATACTTATATTCACATACATATATTATTGATCTTGTCTTTTCCAGATGCAGATTATATCTTACTTCTAAAGTGCCATAAACCAGCATCTAAGGTTTGCACCACATCTACACTCAGACAGGAAAAAAATTACTGTTGAAGAAAAAGACCTAGCAGACCTCCTAAAAAAGAAAATAAGGCACTACAGATTGAACTCCAAATAAAACAAACTTAAGATACAGTTGCATAAATAAAATAATATTAAATAATGAAATGTAAATTCTAAGAAATTTCAATATATGCTAGTATAATAAACCTACTTTGATCCAACACTTTGTTATTTCTGGTTAAGGAAAATAAACATTAGGACCTACTGAACTGTAATTCTCAGCAGGAACCTAACTTTTGTGTCAGAGAGAGATTGAAGCTAGTAAAACTCACATAAGAACCACTATTGCAAACTCGGACTTTTTAGAGGCCCAACACAAACTTTCCTAATTCTGAACTCCTTTTCTTTCCAGGATTTTTAAGCTGGTAAAGCAATTATTATTAGTTTTTGTCAAAGAAATTGCAATGCATTCAAAAGCAAACAAAAGAACATTTCACAAGTTTATACTTTCTATAAACTGCTCTTTGTGTTTCACAGAGAAGTACAGCTGCAGCAGTCAGAACACATTAAGTCTCACATCACTTTGTTCTAAGTGTCCAAAAACATTGGAAATGAAGGAAAGAGAAGGAATGCTTACAGCTTTCCTCTTCCTTGTTCTTTCCTCCAACCTTCTTTTCCCAGTTGAGTAGGTCCATTTTCTGAACTACAGGTGTGACCGGCACAGCACTGCAAGTCTCTGTGTGATAGGACTAAATGCAATGTATGGGTATTGCATTATTTTATATGTATATAAATATATTGCACTCATGTATATAAGAAATCTATTTAGTCAGGTGGCATCAGGAACTAAAAGTCCTCGGTTCTGCAGTCCATGGACCATTCCCTGCACCAGCATGCCACTAAAGCAAATAAAAGAGATTTATTGGAAATAAAAGAGCTGCCTGGTCAGTGAACAGGACCCAGAGCAGTCAGGGATCAGGAGTGCAAACAGTCTAGAACAGAAGTGAAGCATAAGTGTTGGGAGAAAAGGAGCATAAACCATACTTAGGAAGTTATTTATAGTGTATGAGTAAGGAAATATCTTTAGCCAGGGCCATATTACAACTGAAGAGCTAAACCTGTCATTTTTAACTCGGACTTAACTAGATATTGAATCACTGTGGGTTTCTTATTTTCTTTCATGTTGACCATATTCACAAAGGAATATTCTGAGACTGCTGCCTTTTTTTTTTTTCTCCTCTTAGAGAAATGAAATTTCAAGCTTGAATGAGGATCTAGAGTACTCTGCTGGAAAACAGAAAACGTTCATACTTTGTGAGCCGAAACATAATCACGCTGCCAGAGCAAAGTGCTAAAGCATAAACTGGTCTGCCTTAAAGTTTAGTAATTATTTTGTGTTAGTGACAAGGTAATGAATCTGTTAGAACAGAAAGCACCTTATCTGGTCATTTTTCATACACAACACAACCATTACCTCAGAATTAAGGAAATCTGTGGGTGTGAAACATTAGGCAAAAATAGCTCGAGGGCCTAACAGATAAAATTTGCATGAGCCTCTCATCAACTCCCTCACACTATGTGCTCCTTTATATTAAAAGTATTTCTGTCTTCAGAATAAATAAGTTCAGGAAACATTTCAGAGGCTGACTATACAGCTTTTAAGCTGTGTTGGCTACATGGAGCAGCTGTTTTAACATCTACCCATGCCACAAATACAACTTTTCCCACCCACAGTAGAGGCTTTAGTGAGCAAATTCCAGAGAGGTGTTGAAGACAGCTGCAGAAAGCAGCAAGAAAGTTTTCAGTGGGAACAGGCTCTTTAACACGCTGCTTATCACTTATCTGCTCCCCCAGTACTATTCTTGTCTCTCGCAGGCTCATTTTAAGCAGAATACATTACAAGGTATACTGTTCTAGCTTAAATCAGGAAAGTTTTACCCAGCAACCTGTCCTTCTCTCACCCCTCTTTCTCCTCTCCCTGCTATCACTCTCTCCCACACACTTCCTTGTCATTTTGAGAGTCCCAAGCCCGGTGCACAGCTCTGCAGCAGCAGGCTTTCCTGCTGATGGGAACAGGGTGAGGAAAGACTAAAAAGTTGATGCTGACTGACAGGAAAATGTGAGTTTCCACACTTCTGCTGGATGGAGGCTCTGCTGGGTACAAGCTGCTCTGCAGATTGGTAGACCTGGTTTCACACTTTCTGGAACCATCTTGCACTTCAGAAGCCTCATCAGAAAAACAACTTCACTGCTTTTCAGGAATGTAGTGCAGCTATGAGACCAAAAGATTGTACAAACTCAAGTCCCCCCAGCCAGGAGAGGCAGGCAAGCACTGAAATAGAGCAAGCAGCAGAGTTACTGTGTTGCTGAGCATGGGTGTTCTGTCAGACATGCTGCACACATCTCCCTATGAGCTAGGGAGCCTGCTTGGGCAGGGGGGTTGGACCCGATGATCTCTCAAGGTCCCTTCCAACCCCTACGATTCTGTGATTTCCAGGCAAACCCCTGCCCTTCTAACGTCTCAGGGAATCATGGCCCTGTTCTTGACACTGCTATTGATCAGCCAGATGACACCAAGAAAGCCAGGTCACCTCTCCATTCCCTTTGCATAAAAAAAGTGTTAATATTTACTTTCCTCTTTGACCTGCTTGATGGAAACTGCTGTATAACCGCAAAGTTGTACTCTCTGGTCAGCAGTAATAGAGAGAGAAAAGGAACGCAAGGAAGACACTTAGCAGCTTCTATTGTAGAAGATGGAAAGATTTCTTGTTCTATCAAACCTAATCAGGAAATTACAAAAGTCCAAGCTTGCTTTGCTTTGGGTTGTTGGGGTTTTTTTGTTTGTTGTTTGTTTTGGGTTGGGGTTTTTTTGGCGGGGTGTGTGTGTGGAATTGGGGGTTGCTTTTTTTTTTAAAATAAGAAATAAATTTATCCTTTATAAAATAGCTTCAAACACCTCTTAACTATAAAGGAATGTAGTACAAAAAGGTCCACCATACAAGCACAGCTCTCACATTGGGGACAGTTGGGTCCATGCTCCCCACAAGCTTTACAACCCTCTGTAACATCTTTCTGACTCTGGTTTGCCTCTTGCACTAAGCACAGGCAGTACATACTCCAGCACCACAGCACACAGGCACAGGGAGGAAAGTGCACCAGCCCATTGGGATCCCCAGCAGATAAAACCCATTGGATCCTCCACTGCTGCTAGAGTTCCCACGCTGGCCTGGCATGCAGCATCTTTGAGCCAGCAGAGTGAAGAGGAGGGGTGGCAGTGCCAGCAGCAACTTACACAATGAACTTGATGCATGTGAGTCACTGAACACCTCAGCACAGTAATAAGATCAAAGCACTGTCAACCTCAGCTGTATTTGAGCTGGGGTCAGAAGGTTAAAGACACTACATGCTATTTAAAGTCTTTCAGCTCCTTACATTCATAAGCAAAATGTTCTAGGGGAAAAAAAAAATAAAATGAAGCTGTCAGCTGTTTCCATGTAGCTCAGTGCAAAACCCAGACAACCACTGAGCTATAAAGAACGCCAGAGCTTTGCCAAAATTTGTCTCATTGATGAGACAAGTATCAGATTCAATACTAGAGAGGGGGAAAGGCAACTGGCTTAATAGAATAAGGTTGTTTATGAGAAGATTCAATAACTCACACTGAATTTAACTGACTCATCAGAAAAATGTTCTTGAATGGATGAAATTGAGTGATTGGTTTTGCTCCTTATTAGTGAGGCAATGCAGACAGCTCACAGGTAGAGACAGAAGCAGTCACTACTACAGCTTTCATTTAATCACGTTTCTGAGAAGAGCTACTTCACATGCAAAAGAGTGGTATTATTATCCACTTCTTAACCTGAAGTTCCATCAGCTAAAAAGCTATTTCAGAAACAAGCCTGCATCAGAAAGACAGCATGCAAGCCTCTGATAGTTACCCGAATTTCTCTCTCCCTCTTACAGGTGCTGGAAAAGGCCTCCAAAGAAGCCCCTACTTTGCAAAGGGCTTCCCTCACACATTCTTAAAGCATGTTCTTTGGACCAAAAGGTGAGACCACATCTAGGGTACTCTGTCCAGTTCTGGGCTCCTCAGTACATGGGAAATGGACATACTGGAAAGAGTCTAGTCCTTTCATCATCCTTAGTGGCCCTTTACTGGCGTACCTCACATAAGGAAAGGCTGAGAGCACTGGGACTGTTGAGTGTGGAAATGAGAAGGCTCAGAGGGATCCTATCAATGTATATAAATGCCTGAAGGGAGAAGGTGGCGCAGCCTGGCTCTCTTCAGTGGTGCCCAGTGACAGGGGAAGAGGTGATGGGCACAAACTGAAACAGAAGAGATTCCCTCTGAACATCTGGATGTACTTCTACTGTAAGGGTGACCAAGTTCTGGCACAGGTTGCCCAGGTAGGTCATGGAGTCTCCATACCTGGAGATACTAAAAAGCCCCCTGCACATGGTCCAGGGCAACCAGCAACCTAGGTGACACTGCTGGAGCAAGGGAGGTTGGTCCATATGACCTCCAGAGGTCCCTTCCAAGCCCAACTACTCTGATTCTGTTAGGGTGGCAGAAAATCATTTGGTTCTGTCTGAAAATTAAAATGATCGGGAAATACTCAACAATCAGGGGATGTGCATCTACAGCAGCTTAGTTTTCATAACACATCAAAACTTCCTCCCAAATTGCCTCTGGTTTCAACATGTTCTCAGCCAGTAAGTGGCAATGCAGCCTCAGACTGCAGCTAACTCTCAGTCTCTCCTGCCTCCATGCCTTCTCCCAGTAGCCAATACACGTGCTACTACGCGTCTATCTCTGCTTGCCTGTTGCACAGATGCAGTGATGACCTAAACAACACAACTGGAAATAAAACAAAATGAAAACACAGCATACAGACACCCCCCCATCCCTGCCAAATCCTCAAACAACCACAGGTGGTAACACTTAGGCCCAACTATTTTGTTATTCATCCTAATTTACTTATTGTGATATCTCCCAATGGGAAACACAACAGAAATCTGTACATTTGTATGGGGTGTTCTGATAGGAAAGAACAATCAGCTGCAGATATAAAGGAACTGAGAAGTCAGCAAATTTACAGCCTTTGCCTTACAGTATCTGCTGCAACATTTCAATTTATAGCAAAGCTGCTGTCACACAGCCTTTTCAGGGAACTGCAAAACTTAGGGAGCAACAAACACACCATCAAATCCACCCACCAAGCAGAGGCAGACATCCCATGCAGAGGTATCTTTCCAGTGCTTTATGTAGATTTTGGTTTTAGGCATTCTAAGCACTTTGGTTTTTCAATGACCCACTGACATGAAATGACCTACCCATCTAACAGTCTTGCTAGTTTAACTTCCCTCCTCCTCCACCACCTTTGTGGAAGCCTTCTACTAGCCATCAACCAGTGCTTCTATGAATAAATACCAAGACAACCCAAATTCTTCCCACTAAACTTCAAGCATTTCTCCCTTTACAAGTCAGAGGCTCAGCTGTCACAGGTAGCCCGAGTTGCTCTTTGGAGATACCTCTGCCTCTCTCAGCTGACTTCAGGAAGGAACCTCTGAAAGGAATCAGAGCCTTATAGACAAGGCATACACAGTCCAAATCTCATGAGCTCTCTGATCATCAAGACAAATGTCTGTCTCACTCTTCCCCCACACTGTTTGTCTCCTAAAAATCTCTTCTTGGCACAGTGCTGCCCAATCTCAATGCAATTTTCATCTGTAACTCAAGCTTGCAAAAGAGGGGTCTACCAGCATGCCAGTTCCAAGATCTTTCTGTGTATTTCAAAGTACCTCATTAGCATTTTCCCTTACCTTTTATGAATGCAAAGCCATGGGCTACTCATGGGACACTTCTTCTAAGATCTCACTTCTGATTTTCAATGCACAGATTCAGAGAGCTCTTCTCTAGATGTACGTCAGACAGGGGAGGTGAGAGTATCTGCTTTATAATGCAAGCCACTGAGGAAAGAGATCCTGGCTGAAGGAACTAGGACTACAAGACATAATTTGGAAACCACTAGCTGCTGAACATGTTCTGGCTTTGTACAGGAATAAGTTAACATGAGAGCTGAGCAACTATCTGTAAATATAAGGGGAATGGAAGAATGGAAGGAAAAGGATGTGCTCACATCTTGGAAGGCACTAAGAAGGAAAGGAAGCCATCCAGAGGGACCTTGACAGGTTGGAAAGATGGGCCCGGGTGAACCTAATGAGGTTCAACACTGCCAAGTGTCAGGTGTTGCACTTGGGCCGGAAGAATCCCAGACACAGAGACAGACTGGGAGAAGAGCTTCTTAAGAGTAGCCCTGCTGAGAAGGACTTGGGGATTGTGGTGGACGAGAGACTTAACATGAGCCAGCAGTGCGCTCTTGCAGCTCGCAAGGCCAATGGTATCCTGGGCTCCATCAGAAGAGGGGTGGCAGCAGGGACAGGGAGGTGATTGTCCCTCTCTACTCTGCCCTCGTGAGGCCCCATCTGGAGTACTGTGTCCAGATCTGGGGCCCCCAATACAAGAAAGATGTGGAACTGTTGGAGAGGGTTCAGAGGAGGGCCACAAGGATGATTAGAGGGCTGGAGCACCTGCCCTACAAAGAGAGGCTGAGGGAGCTGGGCTTGTTCAGCCTGGAGAAGAGAAGGCTGTGGGGGGACCTCATTGCAGCCTTCCAGTACCTGAAGGGAGCTTATAAGCAGGAGGGGATTCAACTTTTGAAAAGGGTAGATAATGGCAGGACAAGGGGGAATGGACTAAAGCTAAAGGAGGGAAGGTTTAGATTAGATATTAGGGGGAAGTTTTTTACAGAAAGAGTGGTAAGGTGCTGGAACAGGCTGCCCAGAGAAGTAGTGGATGCCCCGTCCCTGGAAGTGTTCAAGGCCAGGTTGGATGGGGCCCTGGGCAACCTTGTGTAGATCCAGGCCTGGAGGTTGGTGGCCCTGCCTGTGGCAGGGGGGTTGGAGCTCTATGATCCATGGGGTCCCTTCCAACCCAGACCATTCTATGATTCTATGAAAACAGAAGAAAAAAACGGGACTGAAGATAAAAAGACTGCATTGGTACTGCATTTAACTTCTTTCTGATACAAAAAGAAAAAAAAAAAAGAGTGGTCATACTTAGTGCTATCTCCTGCTAATTGCTATGAGATAACGAAAGTCATACTAACACTAATCAATTACTGTGGCCATTCACAAAATTACTGTGTGTCACCTGAAATTGAAGCTGAAACTGGTATGTTGTGAGACGAATTACTTTCTGAAACAACATCGTAAGACTTGATTTCTTCTCACATCTCCCCATCTGGTCCAGCCTCTTCAGGTCTCGTGTCTGTTTCAACACAAGTTGCTGCCATGGAGCAAAAGTGTACATCTGCATATTCCAAATAGACAATTAGGGGAAAAAAAAAAATCTATTCAGAAAAACAATGCAAGTTCCAATCTGCACAAGACAAAGTTTAGGAGACCCTAAAAGGTGAAAAGACACAGAGCTGGAATTTACATTTCATATGCAAGCTTTCAATTTTGGGCTGAAATTACATCTTAAAAATCCCAGATCTTCCATACCATCAGTTTCCTCCAGAGTAACCAGCTATTCTGACCAAAAGCACGGACAGAGACCTCACAATAGTCCCTAGTAGTAATGAGTAAAAAGGTATGAAACTTTCACCTAACCGTTGTGCATATTTTAGAAACACCTAACATTACTCTACAATGACAGCTGTATGGAGCACCTTCTCCCCTCTGTGTCCAGGACCTTCCAAATTGAAAAATAAAACCACATGAAAACAATGAGTCAAATCCCCTTGACCAGGACTTTTTAACCCAGCCACTGGCAGCTTATCTCACAGATTTGTCACTTGCTAGCAGTTTGGTGACCTTGTGTGAGTGTACAAGGCATCCTCTCTGGGGCTGATACATTGAACTGAACCAACCATTCACTCGGCCAGTAGAGACTTTGCAAATAAACAGTCTCAGGGGTGCTAAAACATACTGTTTATGTATGGCAGAGATGCACTGCTCCTTTATTCAAACTGCTATGGGTTCCATGATCTCCATCCAGTCTCCTGATGACTTCTACCCTGAATCATGGAGTGTGATAAGAAGCAAGCTTTGGCAAACATCCAAATGTCCGTTTCTAAACCATTAGTACTCAGGAACCATAATGCAAACCTAATCATTGTGCTCCCACACTTACAAACTTACACATCTATTTTCCACAAAAGGGGTTCTGCTTCCCCCAGCACAGCTCTAAAAAGCAAGAGAGTAAAATAAATTTCAGACAAATAATTGCTCTCCACTTCCTACCCACCCGTTCAGTCTCCAAACATCCTCTAACCCAGATTCCAAAACAAAGAAAAACAAATGCCTCATTATACAAACATGAGTTATGTTTGAAAAACTACTTGCCGGCTCACCAAAAATGATGGGGAAAGCTTCCTTGGTGAAGAGTCATGTGTCATCATTTTCCACAGCTTTCACTTGAAAGTGAAAAAATAAATAATAATAATAAAAAAACCCCAGCCCACAAGCTTTTAGCTTATGCTTTTGAGCCACTGCTGCACTCATTAGATTAGGTCTTATAGGCAAGCACCTCCGCTGCACAGGAAAAGGTGGTGGTAGCAGCAGCGTACTCAAGCCTGGTGTTCCCTTCCAAGCTAATGGCAACAGGCTACAGAGAAGTGACATCTCTGAAAAGGGCTGATCCTACTTGCATCATATGTCTACCATAAACTCTAATGACCTGGAAGTGGCTCTCTCTCCTCACTGACAAAACAGGAAATCCAAATAAATAGCTGTGAGAGATCCAAAGATGAACCCAATTCTCACCCATTTCAAAAAGATTCTCGTCCCCTTCTTGCCCCCATGGTAAGAATGAGCAACCCCTAGACCCCTGCAAGCCCAACCTCCAAAACTTACTTTACTGCCCCAAAAGCACAACAGCACAGAAGGGGGGCTGTGGGATGGGCCCCATTCACCCAATTCTCCAGGAAAGACAATCCAATTACAAAGGGCTGTAAAAACTATCCGCCCAGAAGCACAACGCAGTAGCTTATTTTGGTTAAGTGTGTTCACAGACACTGGTACGAGCACAGAGTGTCTATTCACCCCCTTGGCTGCGCTCAGGGGGAAGCACACAGGGCTTCTCTTCACAGCGCTGCAGTTTAAAGCAGCGCTCGCAGGGGGTCAGCAGCAGGTGCTAAGTCACGACTTCCAAAAAAAACTGAACAACAAACCACCACCAAAACAAACCAGCGACCAGACTCTCTTCTCTACTCCAAGATGAAAATGTAAGCTCTTGCATCTCACCTGCAAGCTTGTCTTTGCACAGGGGGACAGCTACAAGACCAACACAACTAGCAGTGATGCTCTGGGTTACAGGAGCCAGAAGCTAACGCTGTGCGAGTACTTTCACAGGAGGCTAAGACAAGCACCCAGAAAGAAGGGCTTTCTTAAATGCCAAAAATTTATTTCCATAAAAACAGAGTGATTTTCATACAACACACACTCAAGCAATTTCAATGGTTTCAGTTTCTTGCTAGACACAAAAGACATCAGGACTCCCTCTTGTTATCTGTGTCTGAATAGAAGCAATCTTCCTCCTCCCTAATTTTGTATGAAAATATGAGAACCTCTGCATCCACCACTTCTTGCCTCCGGTGACAGCCACGATTCCTTTTGGCTGAGTATTCTCTGAGGGAGCACAAAGTGCTTGCCATGCACTTCAGGTGAATGAAGCAGCAAGAAACTGTATTCTTACTTTCATTTTTGCAAACCACGTTTAAGCGGCACCACCGGAAACAAGAAATAAGTGACCTGGTTACATTCTCCTGGACATAAAGTCTCCTAAATGAGAACACTTATAAAAAGCGATGCCCTTTGATGAGACTCTGGAAACCAATTACAGCAATAACTCCTCAAGTGAAACCACACAGAGACTGTGTTAATGACCGGTGGCGATATCCTTGAAAGAAAAGTAGCTGGGCCGCTGACTTGGTCTCAGCCTACACAGGATCTTTCTTCTAACACTACCTGCCCTACCTCTTTGGCATGGCCAAAATCCCTCCACAACAGTAGGAATGAATCACAAGTATCCTTTTCTCTCAAGTATTTCTATGGCTACAATCACTGTAGTATCAGAGAATATCATATTCTGTTACATATTTATCTTCAAAATGTCCTTTGAATGAACGGGGATGAAATGCTGACAGAATTAACATACAACTTGTTGAGTATCCCATGAAGCCTGCCAGGGAAGGGAACTGAAGTCTCCCTTATCTCCCCAAGCCTAAGTGGAGCATCCCATTTCACTAGTGGACTTGACCTCTCACAGGCAAATATACCCCACTGTCGCATAACCTGAAAGTAAACCAAAACCAAATACATTTTTGAAAAAGCTGTAGTAATATTCCCTCTCATCAGGAAACAAATTAATTCTTTAAATCTCTTGTGAACAGACTTGGCAATATGAAATTAAAATATACACAGCTGCATATATGCAATACCTGATTCCCAGACTGGAGTCTGATTCTGAAAGCAGACAATACGTCTCCGAATAAACGCTGTCCAAATTTTCCATATATATTTAGAATGCCATCACAACACATTCAAGGAGTCCTAAACATTTTTTTGCTATGGCTTCACTGTACACAGTGTTTTACAGCCAGCCAGGATAATGCAGTCCAGTGACGGTCTTTTTGAAGGGAAAAGGCTCAAGTCAGTCGTAAAACGAGGTGCATTCTGGTTCTCCATAGAGTATTCCTTGACAGAATCATGCTTCAGGTAGAGCTTTGTTAATCTTACAACCAGAGAAGCTGTGAGTGATGAGCAACTCATACAGCCTTTTAACAAAAGCTTCTTGGAAGAGGAGGCATATCTTTTAGATTCCAAGAAAGCTCACTTTTAACTTAAAAGCTTACAACCTAAATGGAAGCCCAAACATATTTTATCTAAAAGATAATACGCATTATCACATTCACAATAGCAAAATGAGGAAGGACAGAAAAGTTAATGAAGAAAGATACAGCTTCAGACATGCCATTTTGGTTCAGATCATCTCTTTTCAAGGTTTAAGGAAGCAGCTTCTAAAATGACCTTTCAGTTCCTTACAATGTTAATGAATTTTGAAATGTAATAAATTCCAAGTGCAATGAAATGAAACAATCCACTGAAGAGCCAGAGAAAGATCAAAATGCTTTAAAGCACCTAAGAGCTCTTTGGAGAACATTACACATTCTTGCAAACAGTAAGAAAAAAACCTCCTGTCAATAAGAACATAACCAAGGCCTTGTTAAAAACATATTCCATATTCTTCTCAGAAACAGGCACTGTGTCACCATACAGTAAATCTCATCTATAGACCTGTCTTTCCTTGAGTGCGCTGCTTCTACTCACACACCTGAGCAGCTTCTAAAATTGTAAAGGATTCATGACCCATGTGCTAACCAAAATGGGATGCAACAAGCCTTTTTGGCCATAAAAAGGCAGCTTGCTGTCTATCTACAGTGGAGCACACTAGGTGTTTTTATGATTTAGAAAAGCTTGTCCTAAATAATTTTGTGACTTCCATAAATTTAAACACAAATGTAGAACTATCAGAATAAAAAACCCAAATCAACCCCCCACCAAAGAAACCCAAAACACCTCCCCCTCCTTCTAGTTTTAAAACAAAATTTGTATTAAAAAAAACCCTATACTGTTTTATTGTTTGCCTTAGTCAGTTTTTCTTTTTTGTCCCTCTCAACATCTTAAGAGGATAAAGCCAGACACTTCTGAAGAAAAAAAACCCAACACACAAAAACACAACCCAAACAAAAAAAAACCACCCCCAAAACACCCTAATGAAATAAAGCTAATTCGTAGTACCTCAATTTAAAAAAAAAAAAAAGTTTCACTTTGTGTTTCGTTTTAAATATTTTGAAGATTTTTGCTACAACCTGCCCAAATATTTATATTTCTTTCTGCTTCTGTTTGAGAAAATGATGGCTACATTCCCCGAAGTGTCCAAAATGAGTGTAACTGCTGTTGTGACAACTTTAAGCCTACCCAGCACATCCGGCCAAAATACCTGGGAGCCTCCTGTGGCATGAAGAGCGAAAGTAGCGAGCAATTTACAGAAGAACACAGCCGGTCACTTCAGTCTTTTTGTCTTGGATAGGAAGCCACAGCACAGACAACTTCCACACACAACCAAAGCAGCAGTACTTGTTGGCAGGCTGCTGGGGAGTTCAACAGGGGAAATGCTTTAATTGACATCAACAACAACAAGCCTGCACTGCAAATATCAAAGATCAAAAGATTTTACTTTTTTATTGGCCATTAGAGGGTTGCTACCAGCCGCTGGAAATACTCATTCCCGCGTTTTGAAGCACGTGTATATATCTCACAAGCCAAAGCAGGGAAGAATAAAGCCATGCAAAAACCACCGCAGTTGCAGGGGGATGGAGTCCCCAGCGCGTTCCCCCAAAGCCACAGGGCTGTCCAAGATTTACGATTTCTGTCTTACTCATCTCAGGGAAGACTCTTCTCACTTCCTCCCACTGCTGCAGTTGGGTTTTGATTAGCGAGCCAGGATTACCTTGGCAGAATCAACAAGCAAGACCTCATAGATGTTGCGCAAGTCCCAATACTCCAGTTTATTACTGGAAAGCCTGGCAGGTTTTTTTAAACTTTCTGGGTTTTTTGGAGCTCGTAGATGGTCCAAAACTGGTATGAACCCTTGTACAGCAAATTTAAGCCTGCTGGCAACAGCTGTGCCTTTAAGTACCTTCTGCGGATTCTCTAGCAATAGCCAGCTAGTGTCCATCCCCCAACCGATTACATGCTGAGAACCAGGGCTCTAGATCTATCCTGAGCTGTACCCCTGGGGATCGCAGCCAGAATAGACAGCAGAAACCATTAGCTTTCCACAGACCTTTCTGTCCTCCAAACTATTACAAGCTTTGAAGTGAGAGCAGGACAAACAACAAAGAACAGCCTGGTATCTGCTGATCTACTCTCATTTGCTCCATATGACTGATAAGAGTTTTACAAGAGAGAGAAGGCGATGCAGAAAGTGGAAATACTGAATATAGATACCTTCTTCCCTATAAGCTGACATAATGTTTTTCTAACAGATTCTCCCCAATCAGCATTGCAATCAAATGAAAAAAAGGGATGCATGTGGGCAGGACACTAGAGAAGCTAGTCCAACACACTAGAGAAGTCAGTCCAGGAGAAAAAAAACCCAATTGACTAATAGTCTGAATATTCTAAAAATACACTCATCCCCACCACCACCAAAGTTCATAGAACTAGCAAATCTTCACACTTAACTCCCTTGAAAATAAGCTTATCCTTCCTTCTCCTCCACAGAGTATGACGCAGGCTTAAGAACAACATGAAAATTTCTCAACCCCAGCACTTTCACTGCCCACATTTTATTTAATGCACACACCTGCCTGATGCAGGTGTGATGTCTATCCCAATCACTGCTGAAGTTTTGTGTTGTTACTTAGGAACATCCTTTTAAAATTCTGAGGTAAAAAACATCCAAGCATTCCTTCTAAAGTACCATAACTAACCATGAGCAACACACTGAAACTTGCAATGCAAACAAAAAGCCCAAAGCCTGCCTCCCCACGTTGTGGAAGCCACAAAGTACTTTAACCTAGAAATCAATTCTCTCTTCAGACTAGTCCTTCTTGGTTCTTGGAGATTTGAACACACTAAGGGTGGTGGCAAAATTTACATGTTGCAAACATGGTTTGCAAATGAACTGTCCCTTTCTGCTTGGGGATTTAAATTTTAATACCACAAATTGTGGGTTGGAAGGACTGGAAGGAAAGAGTTGCTTGTCCACTGGATCTGTGGCTTCAAGGGAAATAAAAAAGTTTTTTTTTTTTAATGTTGTGAGACTTGACTAGTCCAACCATTGTATAAAACACATAGCAAATAGGTAGGGCTTTGGTAGTTAGCTGGACTGATATCCAATACCTATTCCTCCAAACACTTGTGAGTCCCTTGAAAAACAAGCAGACTACCTGCTTACAAAAAAACCACCATTCATAATTTGCAAACATTGCCACTCAGGTGGCAAAACCTACACTTAGTGCAAAAAAACCCCAAGAACAATGTATTCAGCAGTGTCACCCACGTGGACGCCCTTTGACACCTGAAGTAGAACTGTACACCAAGGAAGTGCAACACAACTTCAGAATGCAGCATGCACCTGGGCATCCCAGTGAAACACGTTCTGCTTCCCTGCGGAGGCAGCGGCACAGCTCGCTTAGTGGGTACTAGGACTCCACCCGCAAGGACTCTGCTTTCCTCTCAGCCACTGGCCTGCTGCATGATGCCAGATGACTCCTTGTCTTCTCAACATCCCAGGTAACTCAGGGGCAGAGAAGCAATTCCTATACTCATCGATACAACAAGTGCAGAACTTTGTTAATGGACAGATATTAATAGATCTTTCTACTTTCCCCCGAGAGAAGCCAACACTTCAAAAAACCCCCAAACCATTTTCAAAGAAGACTGCACTCCTTCCCCAGAGGCTCATCATGCTCAGGCACACACAATAAAGACTCTTCTGCACTCACACTAAACCGATCACAACCCATTCACCAAGATGCAGTGGTTTCCAAGCCTTTCATCTGCAGGCCTCAGATTTTCCAGCAGACACACAACTACTGGCTAGAGTGGTTAGGGTAGTCGATCCTAGCTTTATTCCCCAGATCCCTCAAGAGCAGTCAAAAGACCACAAAGTGAGGGGCTGTGTAACCCAGAGTTTCTCAGAGTCTATTCTCACACGAGCCAAGCAATGTTCATCCTTGACACAGATTAAAATGAATTAAAAAAAAGTTGGTTTAACTTTGTTTTGAAAAACAGATCTGCGCTTGACCCAATTAAAGAGTCAATCAGTTGCCACAAAACCTGCTTCCACCTTGGTGGAAAGTTTGCCCCTTTCCTCTTCAATGGAGACATATCTTCCTAACTGTAACATTAAAGGAAGGGAAAAAAAGTAATTGAAATCCAAGGCTGAGATGCAATACGCTCTCCCGTTCTCATTTGAATTTTCACTAATGTTTTTCTCTGTTACAGTAGAATCAGAAATTGACATGAACTGCTGTTTACCTGGTCCTATCCCCACGACCCAACCCCAAAGCAGGGAAAAACTGAATTAGGTTGTTCAGGAGCATGCCCAGTTCAGTTCAGAGTACCTGCGAGGACATCCCACCTCCCTGGGTAGCCTGTTCCAAAGTCTGATCACTCTCACATTGAAACTTCTTTTCTAGTAACTCATTGTAACGTCCCGTGTTGCAATTTGCACCTGGTGTCTCTTGTCCTACTGCCCTGCACCTCCCAGAAGAGCCTGGCTGTGTCCTCTCCGTACCCGCTCATCAGTTAGCAGAGGACACAAGATGGTTTTCCCTTAAAGAAAAGCAACACTCGCAGGCAGAGTTGCATTCCCAAGACGCTCACAGAACACGCACACAGAGATACTGACTTTCATCTTATTTTCCTGCAGTACAAGGACTGTGGTTTAGCTCGCAACCTGACACTGTCTCTTACAGATGGCCCTTCCGCAGCGTGTACCACCAAAGCCAGGGAAAGGAGCGACCGTGGTTAGAAACTCAGACCGCAAGTTACTCTGCCGTAACCCTCCCGTGCCGAGGAACCCTGAGGTCTCGTTCCCTGCTTGAACTAGCCCTCCCGGTCTGAGGTACGTACGCTTTGTGTTTCACACCTCCTCTGTTGAGCAGGGAAGAGACATGTAGCTGTGTGGAAACCGGGCACAAAGAAAAACCACGTGCAAAACTTGCGGCGCGGATGAGGATGAGGGCTGCGGGCCGCAGCGCCGGGGCACGGCCCGGACGGGCCACCGCCTTCGGGGGCACGCTGGCCCGGGCAAAG